>JARKHS020021602.1:0-32052 GCA_030143305.2 Amblyomma americanum | reverse complement strand
ACTGCACAAATTAAACAGTTTTTCGGGCTGATGGTGAAAAGCATGGAGCACAATAACGTATGCAAGCACTTCTTTCTCAAGGTCATAAAATTTGCATAAGGGAACAGTTGGCATCGACACCCACCGGAGCACGCCGTTGTGGCTACAAAGCCAAACTGTGCAGTTTTCTCAAATCTTGGTTGAATATCAATGTGTCCTGGTCCGGGACTTGAACCCGGGACCACTGCCATACTAGGCAGTAGCTCTGCCAACTGAGCTAACCAGGATGCTCAGCTGCATAGCTTTCCTCTGTATCCACACAGCTGTGCAGAGGTGGATATTCCCTTTTAAATATTAACTCTACCTTGAGGGGATTGTGTTAAGCATATTGGGACAGACAAAGTTTGTGTGCTGCGACCCGCGCAAGAAAGATTCCTTGCCTTTTATTTTAAGCTAGTGTTGAAGGCTGCGTTGTGCGTGACAGGGTCTGTCGGCTGATCCTTTACTCCAGTTGCCCTGCAAGTGTTGCAGCAGACGCCCACTGCCTGTTCAGAGCACTGATATGTCTAGCATGCCAGTTGGGACTACTCCAGGGGCCATGCTGCCAGGGGGCTACAGCCAGGGGGGCTGTAGCTTGCTGTGCTGGTAACTGACTTGATTCATCTGCAGGCCAGATATGTAAAAGTATGCCGAGTACTAAAAACTCTTGAGGTGGCTGCATGGAATTTTTGTAATGCAGACATAGAAGGTCCCACATTTTTCTGCACAGGATTTGCTGCTTTGGACAAGGGATAAGGAGGAGGTTGAAGTTGTTGACCTGGTCCTCAGGCTAAAGGACAAACTGGTAAGTGCATGGTTAGCATGCCATAACAATATCTTCTGTCTGGGCCACCATCGTGTCATAAATCGTGAACCACAGGTGAGCATCACCCGCCGCGGTGGCTCAGTGGTTAGGGTGCTCGGCTACTGATCCTGAGTTCCTGGGTTCGAACCCAACTGCGGCGGCTGCGTTTTTATGGAGGCAAAACGCTAAGGCGCCTGTGTGCTGTGCGATGTCAGTGCAGGTTAAAGATCCCCAGGTGGTCGAAATGATTCACGAGCCTTCCAGTACCTTCCAGTACGGCACCTTTTTCTTCCTTTCTTCTTTCACTCCCTCCTTTATCCCTTCCCTTACGGTGGGGTTCAGGTGTCCAACCATATATGAGACAGATACTGCGCCATTTCCTTTCCCCCAAAACCAAAACCAGGTGAGCATCAGTTCTGATGGTGCGATCAGAACAAATAGTTTTGCATCTTAACACCCTCTCCTTTATACAGGGTGCACAGTGCAACTTTCAATGAAAGCAAGTTTCAACAAAAAGAATAAATAATAAAAGACCTACAAAAATAGAATATGCTGATGACTTTGTCACAAAGTTGATGTCCTCAGCTTCATTCTCATCTTGTTCATTGAATGCTGCTAGAAGCCGCCACCATAATGTAGTACAAAACTAATCGTACAACAAAATGTGCTGTGTCCAGTTGAGGGTTGTAGCGAAAAGATATTTATAGTGTTCATTTGTCTCTGGGCAGAAAGGTTTCATTTTTTTTTTTTTGTACAAATCGTGGCACAATTTCTCTCGCTTTCTTTGAATCATGTCAGTCTTTTACCAGTGCAGTTCTGTACTTTGTTACGCAATCAGTTAGACTAAATCATGAAGCATATGTCAGAATATTGGCTGTGTTGAACAAATTAATAGCATGTGCAATGGCTATTGACCTGCTTAAACATCTGCAATCTGAACTATTGCGTTGATTCTGAAAGGTGGCTTCTGGCCTCAGAATGGAGCTGCAGAAACCAAAGCCATGTTGTGAGAGAAGCTTGTAGGTGTAAAAGTAGAGCAGAAATGGTGGTGTTTGCTTTGTCTTGCAGAGAGTATTGTGAGGGTGTAAAGTAGCAAAGTTTACTAACAGCATCATTTGGTATGGAAATGAAAGGAGTGGAAACATGCCATTAGATGCAAAACCACCAATTGCACTTGGTGGCAAGATTTTGAGTGGTTTTTTGCAACTGGTCCCTTGTGCTGGAGTTATGGTTCCGAGGCTAGAAAATGTGTCGGGAAATAATTTTGAAGGGTGGCACTCTTGGCTCTCTGCTTCCTCCTTGAAAATTCAGGGCTCACAGTGTGGGTAAATTCCACTAAATAGAAGGTATAACTGCCCTGTTTAGGCACCACTCATAGAAGAGAACTATTCCATTGGCACAGTTTGTTTCAGGATTCTGAAAAGTATTAGTGTGGTCTGTGGACGACTGTGGTTGACAACTTGATAGCTGCTCGATTTGTTGTGTGTCATGTGCAGTGCTAGCATGCATGGATCCTTTGGCAACTTGTGAGAATTTGGAGCAATGGAAAGGGGGAAAGCAGATGGGGTTAGGATCAGGTAACAGCAGATATATGCTGAAGCATGGAGGGGAGATCGTGCTAGAAAAACTAGGCACCCTGTATACGCAATGCCTTATGACCTCGACCGTACCAGAAGTTTGGAAGAATGCAAACATTATCTTAGTCCATAAGAAAGGAGACACCAGGGAGCGATCAGCTTGCTGTTCGTTGCCTACAAGGTATTTACTAAGCTAATTGCTAATAAAGTCAGGGCAACCTTAGACTTTAATCAACCAAATGATCAGGCAAGCTTTCGTAAAGGATATTCCACAATAGATCATATTCACACTGTCAATCAGGTGATAGAGAAATGCGCAGAATATAACCAACCTCTATATATAGCCTTCATTGATTACGAGAAAGCATTCGACTTAGTGGAAACCTCAGCAGTCATTCAAGCATCGCGTAATCAGGGTGTAGAAGAGCCTTATGTCAAAATACTGGAAGATATATATAGCAACTGCACAGCTACCATAGTGCTCCATAAAGTCAGCAATAAAATTCCAATAAGGAAGAGCGTCAGGCAAGGAGACACGATCTCGCCAATGCTGTTCACCGCATGTTTACAGGAGGTATTTCGAGGCCTGAATTGGGAACAGTTGGGAATAAGAATAAATGGAGAATACCTAAATAATCTGCGATTTGCTGATGACATTGCCTTGCTGAGTCACTCAGGAGGTGAACTGCAAATCATGATCAATGAGTTAGACAGGCAGAGCAGGTCGATGGGTCTAAAAATTAACATGCAGAAAACCAAGGTAATGTTCAACACCCTAGCAAGGGAACAACAGTTCACAATTGGCAGCGAGAGCCTAGAAAGTGTGCCGGAATACGTCTACTTAGGGCAGGTAGTGACAGCTGATCCGGATCATGAGAGGGAGATAACTAGAAGGATAAGAATGGGGTGGAGTGCATATGCCAGGTTCTCTCAGATCATGAATGGCAGTTTACCAATTTCCCTCAAGAGAAAAGTGTACTACAGCTGTATCTTACCGGTACTTACCTACGGGGCAGAAACATGGAGGCTAACGAAAAGGGTTCACCTTAAGTTAAGGACAACACAGCGAGCCATGGAAAGAAAAATGGTAGGTGTAATGACCGGAAGCGGGCAGAGTGGGTGAGGGGACAAACGAAGGTTAATGATATCCTAGTCGAAGTCAAGAGGAAGAAATGGGCTTGGACAGGGCATGTAATGCGAAGGCAAGATAACCGCTGGTCCTTAAGGGTAACGGAGTGGATTCGAAGAGAAAGTAAGCGTAGCAGGGGGCGGCAGAAGGTTAGGTGGGCGGATGAGATTAAGAAGGTTGCAGGCATAGGTTGGATGCAGCCGGCCAAGGACAGGGTTAATTGGAGAGACATAAGAGAGGCCTTTGCCCTGCAGTGGGTGTAGTCAGGCTGATGATGATAATTTGGTGTGCAAGTAGGGTTGTAGTCCTCCAGGGCAAATGCCATTGAAGAAAACTGCTGTGTCGGGACAAAAAAAAAAAAATGTCCCCGCCCATGCTGCCTAGTGGGTTAGGCGTACCGTGGTATGGTCCGGTTCCTGGCTCGTGTTAATACCATTCTACTGGAACCCATTTTGTCATGTTGTAAGAATTTTAAAATGCCTTTCAAGTCAAGATATAGTAATTACCTTGAGCTGTGTATTGTACAAGTCACAAGAATGGATAGGTTAGATCATCATCATCTGGAGGCATGTTCCTCCAGTCTGCCACACTGCACAGTAAGGGGGAAACTGCAGAGAGTAGGCTTGCAAGTGTATGGAGTTGCACAATGAGCCTTTTGTAAGAGGGATTGAATATATCTCCATGCTTTATCAAACACCAAGGTCTAATAGACTGGAAGAGATAACAGGCTTACGAACCACATTAAGATTTTTGGTCAGTGGCTCGTTGTTTAGAGGAGCAAGAAATGAATTGCGTACATCGTGAGAGCAGAGGGATTTCAAATGAATGACAGCACGGCCTGAAAAGCCTGAAAGTCTGATTTGCACTATTCTGTGAAAGTGCGGAGAGTTGGTCCATGCAGGAAGCACAGATAACTCCCCCCTAACCACACTCACCGGGGACATTGGGAGCGAGCATTTAACCATTTGCTATAATAAAGGATAGGAGGTGCCACACATTCACACCAGTCATTCAGTGCTCTCTTTTGGACCTGGTTGCTTCTCATCCTGAGCACCACTTAGCAACAAATGCAGCACTGACTGATCTGTCTAGTCCTCTATCCTTTTATATGGTGGTTGGTTTCGTCCTTGCAACTGGCATTGGCAGTTTGCATCAGTGCTGCTGTTTAGTAATAGCTTCAGTGTAGGGACCAAAGAGCAGTTTGAAGATTCTCCCATTTGCAGTGCATATATGGGTTCTCATATGGCATTCTGGCATAATGAGGGGCGTTTCTCGAAAATATACAAATACTGTACCTTACTGTGAAGTTTCTGCTGAACAGCAGCAACCACTTGAAAGGCTGGTCTATTTGCTATTTTCTTGCTCCTATCATCATACCTCTGCTTGCATCTCTGCTTTAGTTTGACCTAGTACTTCCGTTTTTGCATTTTCCGTGTACAGTTTTCACCACATAACTTTCAGACCACAAATTTGTGTGGCTCACAGACTTGGAGGTGCTGTTAGTTACCTGCTTGAGCAATTGTTGCACATGACATGAAAAACAATTATTGATGAATACATGCTGTAGCAAGCATCACTGCACCTCGTCCAGTACTTAGTAACTATTTCATATTCATTATAGACATCAATTGCGAGTTTCATAGCCGTAATGAAAAAGTCTGCTTCCTGAGCATGCGGTTCCTTGGGAGATAGGGGCGTCATGAATGAGGCCATTAACAGCAATCAGTGGGCATAATAGGAGCCCTCTTATGTACACGTTTCTTTCTTGGTCCATTAACAGCAAGCCACACACACAGACCAAAAATTGAAAAAGAAATTGAAGTTTTGGTCCTTGCCTACTGTCTATGAGACTTATGTGTAACGCTACGGGGAGGGGGGGAAGAGAGCCTTCTACACTGCTTAGTGCGACTGCACCATGTCACTTCGGGGTCACAGCTTTCTTTTTGGAAGAATGGCACCATTCAATACAAGTCTTGCTAAAGCACTATAAAAGTGCTGAACTTCTATGTGTACTGCTGTACTATACTCAGCTTGGTGCTTTCTTCACAATGCTCCGAACACTTTAAATATGTGGAATGGTTTTTCTCTCACAAGAGGATGGCAGCTTGCTGGCCTTCGTTCGATCATGGTGCCTCACATAGTGGTGGTGCCCTAGAGCTGCACATCAATTCAGACACACGCTGTAGCGTATGGAGTCTTAACCCCTAAGCTGGATATTGGCTACAAGAGCCATAGTATTGGAGGGCTCCGGATTAATTTCCACTACTTGAGGTTCCTTACAGGGATGCCACAAAGATATAGCAAACCAATCAAGGCAGTATGCTAGATGAATATATCATTCTTCAGGAATAGAATAAGTTTTTTTCTGAGTAGAAAGGTGGCTGCTTTGCAGAAAATCCCAAATGAAATTCCCGATATCCTCCCATATTCATAGTCCCCAACCAGAGGAAAGTTACATGGTGTGTGTTTGCTGGTGCTTTCTGGCCAGAGACACCAGTTCCGAATACGACTGCTGTTGAAAGCTTGCGGTTCTGAACTTGCTGCATACAACAGCTACACATGGCCAGAGTGCACAGAATGCGAAGCAAAAGAAATGGTGCTTGTGTAGTCTTTCTTTGTGAGTTTCGTGCTATTTTAATAGCGAGACTCTTCTCAGTCTTGGTTTTGCTCGCTGTACTGCTTTCCTTGTACTTGCCCACTGACAATGAAATAGTGTTGCATGAAAATTAACAAACCAATTTTGGCCAGCAGAGCAGTCTCCTCACCAGGAGCAGTTGCAGGAATTCACTAGGGGTGTTGCATGTGTAATTCCTGTGTACAGTGTGTACAATTTTCCTGCTTATTATCACTAACGTTATCAAAGGAACCAGGTACTACCCTCCCAGGTGGTATTAAACACTGCAGCTGCCAAGTGTCCGAGGCATAAAAAGATGCAGACAGCGAAGATACAGGCCATAAACAGAGATATTATCCAAACTAAGCGAAAACTAAAGCGAATGAAGAAACATAGCAGGCAGAGTTTGTCTTCCAAAAAATTGAAAACTGAATTACTAACAAAAGTGAAAGCAGCCCGAGATAAGTTTTTCAGTCATGATCTTGTTGATTTTATTTCACATGCCCCACAGAAGTTTTGGCGTTTTTTAGGTCAATCTAAACAGGCAATTCATAAAATTAAGGTTAATGATGAAATAATTGACGCTTCCAGTATTGCCGAACACTTCAATGATTATTTTTGGAGTGTGTTTTCTGACCTGGATGAATTTGAACATCATAACAATGATAGGTCTTTTGTACATGACATTGTGATTTCCAGGCAAGGTGTTTTGGATATGCTCTTAAAAATTGATGTCAGGAAATCTGCCGGGCCGGATAATATACCAAATGCTTTTTTACGAAGGTATGCGGAACAGATATGCGTTTTTTTAACTGACTTTTTCAAATTATCATTACAATTAGGAGAAATACCATCTGACTGGCGTACCGCAAGAGTTGTTCCAATTCATAAAAAGGGTGACCATCTTACAGTATCGAATTATCGTCCCATTTCTATAACGACCACTTGCAGCGAATTATTAGAGCACATTGTCGCAGGCTTTATTCGTCAGTTTTTGACAGACCATAATGTCCTCTCTCCATTTCAACATGGGTTTCGAAAGGGACTGTCGACAACAACTCAACTTGTGTCAGTTGTTCATGAAATCTCTCAGGTGCTTGACACGTCCGGGCAAGTCGATATGCTCTTTTTTGATTTTAGTAAAGCATTCGATAAGGTTCCCCATGGAAAATTACTCCACAAACTAGAGCGCATTGGTCTTCCTACAAATATTATAACATGGATCCAGGCCTACCTCCGCCATAGACAGCAATTTGTTGAAATAAACAAATGTACTTCCAATATCCGTCAGGTAACTTCTGGTGTACCGCAAGGCAGCGTATTAGGACCACTTTTATTTTTGATCTATATTAATGATATAGTCGACGTAATTCCTGATGATGTCCATGTTAATTTATTTGCGGATGACTGTGTCATTTTTAGAAAAATTGTTTCCAGGAACGACAGCAATTACTTACAGGAATCAGTTAATGCTATCCATGATTGGTGTGAACTTTGGTGCATGGAAATCAATGTAAACAAAACAGTTTTGCTGCGAGTCACACGGAAAAAAGAACCTAGTGTATTTTCTTATGTACTTAACAACACAATAATATCTGAGGTTGAAAAATACAAGTATTTGGGTCTCACATTCAACAGTAAACTCTCTTGGTCAAACCATATTTCCATTACATGTTCAGCAGCATTGCGCAAATTGTGGTTCTTGAAAAGGAAACTTAGAAATGCACCTGCAAATACCAAAATGTTAGCATACAACACATTTGTCCGTTCCAAACTGGAGTATGCAGCAGTTGTATGGGATCCTCATACTAAAAAGAATATAATGAATTTAGAGCGTGTTCAAAGGAAGGCTATCAGATTCATCTTTAGTAAATATAAAAGAGAGGATTCTCCGTCTTTAATAATGCTTGCAAATAAAATCAGTACGCTGGAAAACAGGCGGAAGATAAGTCGTCTCCAATTTTTACATAACATTATAAATGGAAAAAGCGCACTTCAGCAGCCTCATTGCGTAAAACCTCTAAGTTCACGCCAGACAAGACACAGACATAACCTTTCACTTACGCCAATATTTTCTAAAACAAAATCCCATATGAATAGTTTCTTTCCGCGTACTATACATGAATGGAATTCTATACCTGTCGATGTATTGCAGTCACAAAACTTTGCAGAAGAGCTGGAAAAACATCTTTCTTCCATAAACTAACTGAAACAAAACCAGTGTTCACAATCTGTTATGTTTTCCTAACTCCTTCACTTTGTGATGCCTTTTTTTTATTTCACATGTGCCACTCTTCATGTTTTGTTCGTTATTGTGCTGGTGCCAGAGCGTATTCATTGAGTAACACTGCTACACCCAGCATTATTTTTCGTTAGTGTTTATTGTTGTTTTGCATTGTCACACTTTTTACTGTATTGCCCCTCCTGCTAGGGCCAGTTTATTGGCCTGCAGTATCAATAAATAAAAATAAATAAATATGAAGGAGCAAAGTGACCCGACAGTCGAGTTTCACAACTTCTGTGGCCCCATAACAGTGCATGGACCCATGAGGCATAAAGAGGCTGGTTACAGTCCCCAGGTGGCTGAACACAAAGTACTGGAGCATGGAAGCTGTGCAGAAGTAGCAACACAGTGTCCTATGTGCAAGGGAAAAGCTTCCCGGGCGTGCTTCAGCATTTAGCATTCATGAGCAAGGCGATACCGTTACAGGCCCACTCAGCAGAAATCACCCAGGGATGCAGGGAATTGGCAAGCAGTTATAGAAAGCAGCCATACATTAAATGAAAGCACACAGTCACGTTGCATCCACTTCTTACCTAGTTTACTAGGCTTAATTCCACGAGTAGAATGCCATAGTCATTACTCTCGGCTACCAAAATCCGAGCAAGGGCAAAAGAAAATGGCGTACAAGTACTAAGCGAAACGTTCTTGAAACATTTAATATTTAGTGCAAAATGACATGCCAATGGCAGTGTAGTGATATATAAGCCCAACAGCATATTTGCATGGCAAAAACTGGTGTAGCTAAGGTTCCTTTGCTGAAACTTATGAAGTTACACAGTGACTGCTCTTTGTTTTCATGTTACAGTATTGCAAAGCTAAGATCTTGCATAATGATATTCCAACTCGTGTGAAGCTGCATTTATTTCATTCTTTTTTATATCTAACAAAATTCTGAATTAAAAAAAAATTTGTTTGCAAAAGGCATCCTTTTGCACCATGTCCTCACCATTGCTTTACGTGCAAGCCTGCAAAAATCTGAGAACCTTTTTTTTTTTTCACAGGTGTCTGGTGAGAAGGGCAGCTTGCCAGTAACACCACAAACCATGGCCAAGCTACGAAGGCACGTACAAGCCATCGTCTCTGGGCTTCCCGAAGACTTGCAGCAGGTGCTTGCATCAAGCCGGTGACATCATCCTTGTAAAAAAAAAGAAAAAAAAGGAAAACTGACACTGAACAAAACTAGCACTGACCTCTTCACAGCCACTGCGTCGTTTGTTGCACACCAACCGGTGGACCTACTTACGTGTCTCACGAGCAGCACAGAACACACTATTGCCACGTGCGCCGCTAGCACGGGCTCACCACATGCAGAGCCCGGGGTCTGTCGATTATCTGCACCAGTGCACAAGACCTCGGGGCAAGCAGGGTGCACGGAAGACAGCAGGCATTGTGTAACCAACCAAATATGACCACAACAGAAGCAGTGGTGAACGAAGAAGCACCTGGACGGCATCTTCAGCGGTGGCAGGGCAGACACCACACACCCAAGAGCCAGCTGGGCCAAGTGCACTGGCCGCACCACAGACAACAGGGGACACACATTCACCACAGAGGGGAGCGTTTATTTTATATACTCAGCAGAGAAAGTAGGGAGGTGACCGGGAGGGGTGGGGGGGGGGGGGTGAGAGAGAGAGAGAGAGCTATTTATCTGGGTTTGGGGCCACCACCACCACAATGTGGTCCTCGTCCAAGCCCTGGATGTTGGGGCAGGCTCTGTGCAACACCCGCAGGGCAAAGTCGCATGGAGGAAAAGCATATACTATGCCCCCTGGAACGGAAATGACGCCAGCCGCCTTCTTCTGCTTGAGGTAACTGACCAGGTTCTGGAGCACGGGGTGGCTGGCCTCCTGGCTTCCAGTCTCACGACCCAGAGCCACCAGGATGGAGCACACGCCTTGCGACAGCCGCCGCTCGACCTCTGTCAACTTGGTGGCATCTAGTCGCAGCCGCTGAGTTATCCGGAGAGTCTGTTCAACCAACATGCCTTCGGCAGGCTCCTTGGCGCAAAGAACCATGCGCGCGGGAAAGGCGTTGCTCTTGAGTACCAGCAGTCCTTGCCAAACCGTGCATCCACGTCCCAACTCTTGCAGGCTCGTCGCACCCCGGGCTGTCCCGTTTTCGCGTTTTATGGACGCCGAACTCGAGGGACTCGGCGGGCTGCGTGGCCGCCAGCCAGGTCCCCCGGGTGCCGGAGGCACGGACACGTACGATGCTTCCCAGCGCCTGTCGTCGTACCTACCTGGCCAGCTGGGGTCTGCAAACTCTGCCGGCGGGCGGAACGGCTCGGAGGTGCCAGGGTATGCTGCGTACAGACTCGCGGGGTCGGGGTGGGCAAAGTCCACCCGCAACCTCTTGTCGGGTCCCCCCAGCGGGGCACCGCGCATTTGCTGACATGCTGCCTGTGCTGCGTCAATGCTATCGTACTGAATGTAAGCGAACGATTCGCCCTTGACGAATTCAATCTTGCGGATGACGCCGAACCGGTCAAACTCTCGCTCGAGCATCGACATGGAGGTCCAGGAGCCCAGGCCGCCCACCCAGATACGTGTCGACGGCGTGGCCTTGCCATAGCCAATCTTGCACTGGAACTTGCCGATGTACTGGCCCGACATCTCGACCTTTGCGCGGTGCGCCATGTCCAGGTTGACAAACTTGATGAAGGCGTACGCGTTACCCTGACCCGGCGGCGGGCGCTTGATGTCGATGTCCTCGACGAGCCCGTAGCGCGTGAAGATACGCCGCAAGTCCGTCTCGGTGATGGGCACCTCCAGGTTGCCCACGAAGAGCGTGCGCGTCGCCTTGTCGTCGTCCTCGGGCGGCACGTGGTGCAGGTAGTTGGGGAACTTCTCCTTCTTGGTCTCGTCGCGGCGGAAGCGCGGCGGGAAAGGCCGCTCGATGGGCCGCATGTCCATGGCGGGCGGCGGCGGAGGCGGAGGGGGCGGCGGTGGAGGTGGCGGCGGCTGCAGACGGTGGTGCTCGAGCCGCATGCGCCGCGGCACAGGCGACGACGGCGGGTGGTGGTGGTGGTGGTGGTAGTCCGGCGGCGGGCTCTGGCTGCGCTGGCGGACCCGCATCACGGGCTCCAGCTGAACGGCCTTGTCGAGGACGTTGGCCCGCTGCTTGGTGTGGCGCGCGTCCTTGGCGTCCTCGTACGACTGGAAGTAGAGGTAGGCCACGCGCTCGCCGCCCTCGTGGCACAGCTTGATCGAGACGTCGCCGTAGCGCCGGAACACGTCCTGCAGCGAGTCGCGCACCATCTGGTCGCTGTACTTGTGGCTCAGGTTGGTGGCGCAGAGCACCTTGTAGCCGCTGTACGGCGGGCTCCGGTCCACCTTGAGCCGGTAGTCGTCGAAAGAGGGGATCCGGTCCGCCGAGGCGTCGCGGCCCCGGCGACGATGCTCGGGCGGAGACTTGTTGGAGCCGCGCCGGTCCCGCCGATCGGGCGTCCCCCGAGGGCTGTCGTCGTAGCGAGCCATGGACCGCTTGTTGCCTCTGCCCGGCGAGTCCCTGTCTTGTTTTTTCATCCCTCACGCACACACACCACGGCCGCAGCGATCACTTCACCCTCGAGTCTCAGCAGGAGCGGCAAGACACTGCACAAAATCAACACACAACAAAACACCGCCATCTTGGTTGACCGACTCAATAGGGCGAGCACTGCGGCCCACATCACCAAAACTCCAAAGACCCAGCGGCACGGACCGGGTACACCGGGCCCTAGGACACGAAGCACTGTTAGTAGTACTGCGGCACCTTCCGAGTAACGTGCACATGCCAGGAGGAAGACGCGGCCTTAGGGGCCGCCGACGACTCGTAGGCCTAGCAGTACAGTTGATATGCGGGGCGACGATCACTGCATTGAAACGGAACTGCACGATCGTGGGACAGGCTGTGCGGTGCGCAGTACGTTCACCAATTACGGCATGTGAGCAACACATCGCGAACGATTAAAGGTCGCCAGTGCGTCATCCCTGGCGCAAGCACTCCAGCCGCGCGCACACAATGCCGGACACGGCCTCAATTTTTTCCCAAGGGCGAGGCACAATTCCCAAGCATAACACACGCGCGCACACACAAAACCATTCTTAACGAGAACAAGCAGCAGTGATCACTGAACGCACCGAGTACAAAAATGTAAAATGCATCTCACTAGACAAAGTAGAAACAAACAGCACGATACACACTACCACTGAGCTTCCCGGTCGTTCAGTCGGCGGGCTGTCGCCGATCCGTCCCGCTGTTGTGCTGCTCGCCGTGCAGTCTGGACGCACACGTTGGCGCGATGCCTTCGATATTTGCCCCGCTGTTCTTGCCGACGGCTCCGCGAAAGCTCAGAACGTCGAGGCGATCTAACCAGCTAAATGGCACCGGTTAGGCTTAGGAGCGCCAAAACCTGCAAAAGAAACGTCGGGGCAACGGTGGAGGTCAGAATGGCGGCGCAGCAGTGACTGGTACCCTCTTGGAGAGCTCCCTCGATATTATTTCCCTGGTGGTGTGCCGAATTTTCCCTAGGTGCTGACGAACGCGTCGATTGCAGGGCGGCGGCAGGAGCCACAGATTACATGCCTGGGAAACGACGGACACTCGCAGCAGGTAATTTCATACACCTTTCCGCATACAAAACGCCGCACCGGTGTTACACTTCGAAACGAGGCCAGTACGAACTCGCTCGCTCGCACAACGAAGCAAGCCAAGCTACCGTAGGAATCGGCCTCACCCCTTACGCAGTTCTTACTGACACGAAAGGTGGCGCTGACAACATCATGAAAAAACGCCGCAAGCAAAATTCTTAGTTATGGGTTTTCCTGCAAACGTATAAATCACGGATAGTAGGCCGTGTTATAAATATACTTGTTTTATTAGGACCATTTTTTTACATTCACTGGCGTAGACAGTGTAGCATGGCTCCTTTTTTTTTTTGTAGTGTAGCACGAGAACTACGCTTGGAAGAGTAGACTAGTAGCAGACGAAAAAAGAAGGCGCGCGTTTCAAACGCACAACGCCATTTTCTGATGCGCCTGTTACAAGCGCATCAGGTACAGAATGCAGGGAAAGACAAGAGGAGCTCAAGCCGCGGACGCAGCGATAGCCGCTCCAATAAAAAGGTGAGCTGGCCAGCAGAGGCCTCCCAATCTATTGACGCTCGAGAGAAGGAGTTTCAGATCCAACTACAATCCCGAGACAGAGAAATTGCCAGCCTTAAAAAAGAGTTGGCTGACATTAAACGCCTGTTACAAGCGCATCAGGTACAGAATGCCACTGCGGCTAGAATGCCACCCACCGCGTCCCAGGATTCGACCAATAATGCGATGGAAACAGACGCTATTTGCCACACTCCCTCCAACGCGTCCCAGTCTTCAGCCCATAACGCGACGGACACAGACGCCAGAATAGCAACTAAAAGACCGCATCCTACAAAAGAAGGCGAGGAATCCAAAAGAAAGGCCGAGGCTTCGGAAGCCGACACCCCGCAGCCGTTGAAAGCGCCTACCAAACTCAGGGCAGACATCAATACTCTGTCAGAGAGAACTAGCGCTATATCAACAGAACAAGCTACCTTCCAAGGCCTCGTTACTACCAAATTTGCAGAGATAGATATTCGCTTTGCAACACTAGAGGGACAGGTATCCCAAATAGCCACCTGCATGCAGCAAATAATGGATAGGCTTACAACTATCGAGGCCCGCCTACCCCCCACCGTGGATCTGTCCACGACGCCACAACCATCTATAACCCAACATGGCACCACGCCAAAAATTTGAAATTTGGCAATGGAACTGCAGAGGCTTCCGCCGCAAGCAGGCCCACTTGCAGCTCCACATCCAACAAGCACCGTCTGTTCCAACCCCAGACGTGATTGCATTGCAAGAAGCTAGCGGCAGGGCTACACTGCCAGGCTATAAAGCATATCTGCCACCTCATTATGATACTAGTAACGCAGCCGGCTCCTTCACAGCCACTCTGGTGCATAGAAATATCACCGCAATTCAACATTTTATAAATGATTCGGAAGAAGATTACACCCTACTTGAAATAGTACCAAGGCAAAACGGAGGCTCAAATCTCTTCATCCTTAATGTATACAACCCTCCCAGAAACAAAGGCAATGGACTCCCACACTTGTTGATAAACACAGTAAAGCTGGCTGCTAGGGCTCAACTATTAATTGTGGGAGACTTCAACGTTCAACACCCAGCATGGGGATATACCAAAGCAACTCCGAAAGGGAACCTGCTCTGGCAAATCATACAGTCACTAGGGCTCACAACGCTAAACAACCCGAGCGACCACACACGCATGGGTAACAGTGTATGTGTAGACACATCTCCAGACTTATCCCTCTCTAAAAACGTCAAGGACGCAAAGTGGGTCAACACCGGGCAAAACCTTGGCAGTGATCACTTCATCCTTAGCATCACGTTCCCCACGACAAAACTTAAAAACAAAGCAAAAGAAATACGAACCACGGATTGGGACAAGTTCAGGCAACTTCGCGACAAAACAGCTCCAAAGGAGATCTCTAACCTTAGCGACTGGGTTATCGCCCTGAATGAGGATGTCAGCTCCACTAGCGTTGTGGTGCCAGTTGAGAAGGAGGAGCAGATTGCAGACTCAAAACTGTTACACCTGTGGCAGGCACAAAAAGGCCTCCAAAAACGCTGGAAGCAGCAAAAACACAACAAGCCACTACGCAAAAAGATTGCTGAAATCGAGAGGCGAATCGAGGAACATACACTTACTCTCCAAACACAACAATGGAACCAAATATGTGAAAGCGTCAATGGACAGCTCGGAAATAAGAAGACATGGCATCTTCTAAGACACCTGCTCGATCCAGAACAAACACGTCCCGTGCAACAAAGTCAACTGTACAGACTCATACATAAATATGAGGGTACAACTGAAGACCTAATCAAAGAGCTAGCAGAACGTTATCTAAACACGGATGATAGTACCACACAACCAGACTACCGGGGGACTCCTAATCCAAATTTAGACGCAGACATCACAGACGCAGAGGTCTGGTACGCAATTGGAAAACTGCGGACAACATCTGCGGCAGGACCAGACAAAGTTACAAATAAGACTCTCAGGAACTTAGACGCAACGTCGATCGCGGCGGTTACAGACCTTATGAACAAATACTGGCATGCAGGCAACATACCACCAGAGTGGAAACACGCGAAAATCACTTTTATTCCTAAAGCGGGTAAGAAACTCAGCACTGAGAATCTACGGCCAATTTCATTAACTTCATGCCTAGGCAAACTCATGGAGCATGTCATCCTCAATAGGCTCCAAAACTATGCGGAGGACATGAACCTCCTACCTGAAACAATGTTAGGATTCAGGGCCCAACTATCTACCCAGGACATTCTCTTGCAGCTTAACAAGGACATAATTGAAGCTGACGAGGGAACAGGAACGAAAGCAATATTGGGTTTAGACCTTGTTAAAGCTTTCGACAACATCACCCACAAAGCCATCTTGACAAACTTGTCAGAAATCAACCCCGGAGAAAGGACGTACAACTACATCCGATCCTTCCTCACTAACAGAACAGCAGTGATAACGGTCGGAACAATAGAGTCTGCCCCAATCAAACTAGGAAGTAAAGGAACGCCACAGGGCTCCGTCCTGTCCCCTTTCCTTTTTAACCTCTCCCTCATCAAAATTCCCCCCAAACTGGCACAAATACCAGACCTACATCACACGTTCTATGCAGATGACATCACACTTTGGGTAACCAAAGGATGCGAAGGCTACATAGAAGACACACTCCAAGCAGCAGTGGACATCATCGAGGCATGCGCATGGGATTCTGGCCTCACTTGTTCTGAGCAAAAATCTGAACTCTTCGTGATCCGTCGTAAACAAAGCGGTAGGCGTACCACGACATCCCCCCCGCAAATAAACGTCTATGTTAATGGACGATCTGTCAAAGAGGTACAGACCATGAGAATACTGGGGTTGTATTTACAAACAAATGGAAAAAATACTGACACACTCACTAAGCTAAAACGCACGGTAGAAGCGACGGCGCGATTACTCCGCCGCATAGCTAACCGCAGACAAGGGGTGAGGGAAAGAGATTTATGCCGCCTAGTGCAGGCCTTTGCGCTGAGCAGGATACTCTATGCCACCCCTTATCTGAAATTTTCGAAAGCAGAAAAGGACAAATTGGATAGCATGATACGGCAGGCCTATAAGGCTGCGTTAGGACTCCCACTAAATGCCTCAACCGAAAGGCTTATGAGGTTAGGAATACATAACACCTACAATGAACTGAAAGAAGCCCATTTAATGGCTCAAACAGCGCGATTAGCCAATTCCAGAACTGGCAGGAGTATTCTTACCAGGCTCGGAATTAACTTTCAACCTACGAATAACGATGCTAAAGTAGACTTACCCCGCGCCTATAGGACGGCCCTACTAATCAAACCACTCCCCAAAAACATGCACCCCTTACACCATGAGGGTAGAAGACAAGCACGAGCCAAAGCCTTGTATAAGAAATACAGACAGTGTGCTGCAACACTTTATGTAGATGCGGCAGAATACAAAAATACCAATGCCTTTGCAGTTGTGGTTGTGAACGAGAATGGTGACCACATCGTCTCGGCGACAATCAAAACGAAATCCTCTGAAACGGCAGAAGAGGCGGCTATAGCCCTCGCCCTAGCACATACCCAAGGGAGCATCATCCTCAGCGATTCCAAAATGGGTATCAATAATTTCGCTAAAGGGCGAATTACAAACACCTCCCTTAGAATCCTTAACGCAACCAAATTCTCACCAAATTATTCCGAATTGATATGGGTCCCAGCCCATTCGGGGAATCCGGGGAACGAGGCAGCCCACAATAAAGCCCGAGGTTTCGTCGACCGGGCAGTGGATGAGTCTGGCTCCCTGAATTTCACGAAGGACTCAATGATCACATATCATGATCTCACCAATCATTTTAAACTAGAGAGGAGAATTTTCCCCCCTCCAGACAAAAGCCTTACTAAAGAACAAGAGGTTACGTGGCGTCGTCTACAGACGAGATCGATACGCACCCCATCACTCCTCGCGCACATTTATCCAGATCTTTACAACCCAAACTGCAAACACTGTGGCCAACGTGCTACCTACGATCACATCCTGTGGGACTGCAAAATAGAGCCACCTCCGGGTGATCTAGTTACAGCTCCTTCTCTCGAGCGGTGGGAGACCGTGCTGGCTAGCTCTGACCCCAGAACGCAAGTTTTGGCGGTGGAGTGGGCTGACAAAGTCGTCGAGGGCTATGTACTCTCGACCACTTAACGCGACTTCTTGCCAAGCTCTTCCCGGCGAATAAAATGTTTTACAATCAATGGTAAATGATGGTAAAAAAAAAAAAAAGGAAAGGGCGCAGTATACAGTATTGTGCGTTTTTATCGCTGACACTTTCAAAAATTTCCCCGCCTCGACCGCTGGCTCGTTTGCGGTGAAACTGCACACAGAGCTTGCGTATTATGGTAATTTTTGTATCGTAGCAGGTTTGACAATGGTACTTACTTAGTTCAGGCGCACATGATGCGAAAACGTAAGCGTCTACGAGAGATCGGCGAGCCAAAACCCGCAGACGACGCTTTTTCGCTAAAGGGCGGCGGTTGCGCCATCTGTTTTCGACAGTAGAAAGCGTTACGACAAGGCCGCCGAGACGAGCGTTGCAAACAATGTTCTTTGAAAGGTAAAGCCTCGTTAAATCAGCTGTTCTGATATTTTTCCCGCTCAGTAAGCCGAAATTGTTGTAAGCGCTTCAGTTGAAGCAGACGCTTTCTGCTGCCGAAAACAGATGGCGCCACTGCCGGTTCTCAGCGAAAAAGCGTCGTCTGCGGGTTTTGGCTCACCGATCTCTCGTAGACGCTTACGTTTTTGCATCGTGTGCGCCTGAACTAAGTAAGTACCGTTGTCAAACTTGCTACGATACAAAAGTTACCATAATACGCAAGCTCTTTGTGCAGTTTCACCGCAAACGAGCCAGCGGTTGAGGCGGGGAAATTTTGGAATGTGTCAGCGATAAAAACGCACAACACTATGTCTCACATATCGGCCGACACCTGAACCGCGCCGTAAGGTAAGGGATAAAAGAGAAACTGAGAGAAGAAAGAGGTGCCGTAGTGGAGGGCTCTGGAGAAAGAGAAAAGCTTTATTTGGTCCATTAAGGGTTTAGCGTTCGGTCTTCGTCTTCATCGCTGCAGACTCTTGACCTTCAAAGCAGGGTTGGGCCCCTAGAGTTGAGCTGAGGTGTTGAATGCTGCAGGTGGGGTTAGCCTTGCTTTATCTGCCGGCAATTGCTCCACCGCAGCGTCCCTTCTATATTAACAACAGTCTAACGTTCGACGGAATACCGTCTGGTCAGGATGAAGCATAATAACAGGGTGAAGTTTGGGTCACTGACCAAGTCAAGAACAAACGAAAATGACGTTTCGGGTCCCGTACGGGACCCTTGTTCACAATAAGACTGTCAAAGAAGAAGGTGGGATTATATAGTCTTCAGGATTGTTCCTAATCTTTTTGCGTAGATATGATGAAGAGAGCCTTGATTTTCAAAGTATCTTTCGTCGTCTGGATGACTAATGATTCTAGATGCAGTCTTTTCAAATTATTCCTTTCTGTGGCTACCAATCTCCGCCTCATCCCAGGCTATCTCGTGGCCAGTGGTCTGCACATGCTCGGCGATAGCGTTCTTTGATGCGCGATGGTTCCTTACGTCGCCTTGATGATCTTTCATTCGTCGCTTGAAGTTCCCGGTTTCGCCGATATAGACAGATGTGCAGTCATTGCAAGGAACTTTGTAAACCACACCAGGAAATTTGGCGCGTGGCAGGGGGTCCTTTACGTTCACAAGTTCGGCACGTAGCTTGCTTGTCGGCACGTGGGCGATGTGCACTCCGTGCTTCCTGAAGATTCGGGAAAGGGTTTCACTGACTCCAGGTACATAAGGAACTGCAGCACGCTTCATGGTTATTGCGGTTCCATCTCGTTGTCCCCTCGTGCGTTGCAAGTTTTTAGACATTTGTTTACAAGGTTCCTGGGGTAACCGTTTCGCTTGAGATCCCTTTTTATCACCTTAAGTTCATTGCTGAAGCTTTCCGGGTCTGCGCAGACATTTCTTGCACGGTTCAGTAGTGACGAGATAACTGATCGCTTGTGAGCCAAGGGGTGGGATGATTCAAAGTCGAGATATCGTCCGGAGTGCGTCGGCTTTCGGAACACGCTAAAACTTAAGCGGCACGCGGCACGCTTGACGTTGATGTCCAAAAACGGGATGCTGCCATTCATTTCCTCTTCCAAGGTAAAATTTATAGATGGCTCCATGGCATTGAGATGGTCAAGGAAGCTTTGTAGGTTCTGCTTGTTCAGAATGCAAAAACAGTCATCCACGTACCTCAGGAACACCTTTGGACGTGGCTTGAATGTGTTCAGGGCTTTGCTTTCAATGGCTTCCATTGTAAGGTTGGCAGCCGTCACTGAAATTGACGCTCCCATAGCAGTACCAAAAATCTGCTTGTACAGCGTACCGTTGTAAACGAAATACGTGTTAGCCAGACAGAAGCGAAGGAGTTCAGTGATCTCGCCAACTTACAACGGCGTACGATCAGGGAAGGATGGATCGTTCTTCAGGGCCTCTTTGCAGGTGAGTACGGCAAGTTCGACCGGAACACTCGTGAACAATGAGCAAACATCGAATGACACAAGTATATCGTTTTCATCCAGGGTAACGTCCTTGACCTTCTCAATGAAATCTTGCGAATTCTTGATGTGCGTCGCTGACTTTCCCACCAATGGAGCCAAAATTTTGTGCAGGTATCCAGACAACTTGAAAAGTGGGGATCTTGTGTAATCCACGATTGGCCTGAGCGGAGTTCCAATTTTGTGGATCATGGGCAAACCATATATTGCGGGAGCCGATCCATTTGTGCAAAGAAGCCTGTAGTAAAGCTTCTTTTGAGAAGGGGGGAGACCACTGAATATGTCCGAAAGGATTTTTTGGAGACTTGACTGCACTTTTGAAGTCGGGTCCTTGGTCAACTTACAGTAGGTCCTTTCGTCCTCGAGCAACTCGCTCATTTTTGAGAGGTAGGCGGAGCGGTCAAGGACCACCGTTACATTTCCTTTGTTCGCGGGCAGAATGGCGATATCCTTGTTTTTCCTTCTTAGGCCCTTTCTATGGACAACTTCGAGACGTTCAAGTTGTGATGCCGAGGGGGAAATTAAAGGTAATTGATACATTATCCGGATGACCACCAGCGCTTCATGAAGTTTGACCATTGAAGAAGGATGGTTTCCCCATTGCTCACGTGCAATTCTACGGATCACATTGAGACGAGAAGATATAGATGAAACAATCGCGTCTACAGCTTTTCGCCACTGTAGACGGGAGTCAATAATGACGCCCAGGAAACGCGCGTGTTTGAATTAACGGATGCAAGAGTGACCGAGGTCTATCTTCAACCGCGCTTAACGTCTTCCCACACCTGGAAACAGAACAAAGCCGGATTTTTCCACTGACAGAGACAACCCCACACCTTGAAGGTAAGCTTGTGCCGAAAGTAGAGCCCCTAGTCCAGGGCTCCACTGAGTCGCGCTGCTTCGCTTGCGTGCTGCACCATTGCCCTTTGGGCGGCGAGCTCGCAGCTGGTGAGCCGGCTCTCCCACTGCTCCGCACTCGGGGTTTTGTGTTGGTGGAACGCGTAGGGCTCTGGAAAAATTTCGACCACCTGGGAATCTTTAACGTGCACTGACATCGCACAGCACACGGGCGCCTTTGCGTTTTGCCTCCATCGAAACGCTGCCGCCGCGGACGGGCTCGAACCCGGGAACTCCGGATCAATAGCCGAGCGCTCTAACCACTGAGCCACCGAGGCGGGTAATATTTTAGTCTGCTGAACGCTACTTCGCGTTTAGATAAGCCGCGTTCGTTCGGTTGGTATCGGCGCTGGGCGACTCACGTGAAAAATCTATGTTAGTGCGAAGCACCCTACGCTTACAGTACAATACGGCGGCCTCTCAAAGCGGTCGGTCAGCCGCTGGCTGAGAGCCGAGAAACAGCCATTGAAAGTTTCACCTCATATGCAGCGGAACGCCGGTTTCAGTTTCGACGCGGCGCAGAACGCTGTTCCTGTGGTCGCGACAGAAGCATAGATGCTTTGTATTTCGCATGAGGAACGCGTCGTCGACCCTTTATCCAACTATGAACTTACTGTGCAAGAAATTTAGCAACAATTTCGCGATGGACTCCATGCATCCGCTGAGCAGACGATACAACTTGATGTGTTTCGCTCCATTCGAGGGGAAACAAAAATTTCCACTGTTTTTCTTTACTTCATAAACGCCATGCAAAAAATTTTTACAGTATATATTTCTTCATTTCATCTTGTAATATATTACGACGACCCAAACGTTCAGAACTTGGCGTCTGCTCCCGAGGACGGCGACGCTCGGAATCGCGCTATTGGCTGACGCTAGTGCAGACGAGTGCAGCGCTTCTTCTTCTTCTTCAGTGATTGTTGGGAAGGATGAAAAGGAGGGAGACACGGGCTTGTCTACTGGAGGACTAGCCTCCACGCCCACTGCCGGCGTGTCGTAGAAAGAGGAGGGGAGGGGAAAAAAGATTGAAAGGAAAGGGTAGGCGCGCAGCCGCAATGATAATGTCGAATGACATACGCAGTCCCCTGTGGCCTATAGGCGGCCAGAGAGGCCGGAGGCCTCCAGGAAGTTGAGGAGGTGCCGGAGGGCTTTGGCAGGATTATGACAGCCGGGGAAGAGAAGGTGGTCCGCTGATGTGCAGGGGAGGCCCAGGGAGCGGTAGCCAGCCTCCATGATAGTCCTTGCGGAGACAAGGGCAGGGCATTCACACAGGAGGTGTTGGGCAGTCTCTTCCGGGTAAGTGCAGAAGGAGCAACCCGGGGAGTCAGAGAGGCCGATGCGGAAAAGGCGGGAGCCGGTGTTGGCGCAGCCTACCCTGAGTCTCAGTAGGAGGCTGCGCTCTTTGCAGTCCATGCCTCGAGTTGGGAGTGGATGGGGGGGATGGCCGTTTGCCACCCTGGGATCAGGGTGATCTAGGAGGAGGAGGCGGTCCACTGTGTTCCTTGCCTGATCCAAGGGGCACAGGTTCCTGGAGAGCGGAGTACCCGGAGAGTGGGCAGATTTGGCAAGGGAGTCCGCTTCTTCATTGCCCTGGACACCGATATGGGCCGGGACCCAGGTGAGACGGATGCGGGTTCCCCTGGAGCACAGTGCGTCGAGCCGCCAAGCAAGCCTGCGGGCGATGGGAGGACCCTTGATTGGCCTCAGGAGGAGCTGGAGGGCTGCCCTGGAGTCGGTGTAGATGGCTGCCTCCTTGACCCCAGGGCGTTGGTTTAGGATGTCAGCGGCCAAGTGTATGGCGGCAAGTTCTGCGGTTGTGGACGATGCCGCAAAAGGAAGCCTGGCCTGTCTGCTCAAGTGGAGCGATGGGGCTGTGCAGGCTGCAGCCGCAGATGAGCATGGTCCTGGGAGGACGGAGCCATCCGTGAAAATAGTGACGGTGCCAGGGGGTTCAGCATGAAGAACCGCAGCGACCTCCTGACGTAAGCCCACAGCGGGAGTGTCCCGCCTCGACCGAGAGCCAGGTAGAGAGAGGTTGACCTCGTAGAGGTGTCCAAGGTCCGGGCGAGGAGGGAGGGGGAAGGACTCAGGCTGTCCCCCCACGAGGTCTTCGAAGAACTGGGCCATCTGACCCATTTTG
The DNA here is from genome assembly GCA_030143305.2 of Amblyomma americanum. Classification (NCBI taxonomy): domain Eukaryota; kingdom Metazoa; phylum Arthropoda; class Arachnida; order Ixodida; family Ixodidae; genus Amblyomma; species Amblyomma americanum. The sequence continues at coordinate 8,867 of JARKHS020021602.1, read as the reverse complement.
GAGTTGGGCCTCGTGAGAAGGCGGTCCACAAGGGGACGGCCATCGGGCGCGTTGTGGAGGCGCTCGATGTGGCGGAGAGAGGTGCGCCTGGATAGCAGCTCCAGAGGCCATGAACCTGCTTCTGCCAGGGTGGCGGCCACGGGAGAGGAGCGGGGAAGTCCAAGGCATAGTCGTATCGCCGCCCGCTGTTTCCGCTCGATGGCCAGGTATTGGCTCACAGTGAGCCGGATGAGCGGTAGTGCGTAGGTGAACTGCGGGACGGCCATGCCTTGGTATAGCTGGAGTCCCGGCCTGGGGGTGATGCCATTGCCCTTGGCTAGGAGGCTACGTATAGCCCCCTGGATCCTGGAGGACTGGGCCAGGAAGTGGCTTACTGCCGGGTTCCAGGTGAGCCGAACGTCGATGAGCAGGCCCAGGTATTTCACTTGGCGGCTCCAGGCTAGGTCACGGCCACCAACGTGGAGGAAGGTCCGGCCAGGGCGGGCGCCAACCCTTGTGTTGAGAAGCATCGCCTGTGTTTTGGAGGGGGATATGCTGAGGCCTGCACGTTCCAAGAAGACGGCGACAGCATCGATGGCCCGCTGCGCCTTCACCTCATAGCCTTATATAGCCCCGCCCTCCACTCGCCTACACGAACTTGCACGTAGTGTAGCTCAGTGTAGGTACAGAGTAGGTTTAAAAATAGCCGTATTTAGAAGTGTAAGGGTTATATATGCTATTGGGTGGCTGGATGCAGCATTCCCGCTTTCCGACGTGGGCGCTAGTGAAGCTACCGGAAGTTAGGCGACATGTCCCGGAAGTTTTGTGTCTGCTGTGAATTATTATATAATGCAGAAAGTCGCGCGTCTTTTGCCTTCTTGGTTTTCGCCCTTCCATCCTCAGCTTTTCGCGTTGTTTTCGTGTAACATCTGCTGTAAAATCAAAGGAATAAGCAAGCTCAACGCGAGAAATGTGAGCATTGTTTGGGGAAACCTGTAGCTTCCAAGAAACCGAAAAAAAAACAGGCAAAGGGGTTCTTGCCTGGTTCTTGTCTTTCGGGTGAAATTAAGAGATGTAGTGGAATGACGATGAGCTAGGTCATCTTAGAACAAAATTTTCGTGTAGCAAAGAAAAGGGTGACGCTGTCGCGGAAATCCTGCACTCGAAGAGCCCCTCGTTATACAGCTGTCGCAGTTTCAGTTTCGAGTTTGTGGCGATCGATGCCGCTTCTCATCGATGTTAGGTTATGTTTATCGCTTTAGGGTGCAAGTTACCTTCCAGACGTGCTTTTAGCCTAACTTCATTGCACAGCCTTGTTTCAGGTGCAGAGCGCAAGAGAAGCGATTGACTAGAAAGACAAGTGCTGCAGCACGCGACTGCACCAAGAATCACGAATAAAAGCCCATCCAGGCATAATTTGCTACAACACAAAACAGTACATGATATACTCTGTCGAAAAGGCTGTACCATACCTTTCGGAGGCGACAATGTGAACCAGCAGAACACCGTCGGCGCCTCACCAGATAGTAGCCTCGCCCTCGCTCCTGTTCGGTCTAAACGTAATTCGGTAAAATAGTCAGTGCAAAGTCGACTGCCTGATGAAGGTTTCCACCTATTCTTTCTTAAATTTACCCCAATTGACGGTATAACTTGGGCTTAGAGCGCGACAACGTGCATCACAACAAAGAGCAGAGCTGACGACGCTAGCGCAACGGGACAACGCAAGAGACGTGGTTCTGTACGCGCTGTGTGTAGCAGCATCCTGTCGTCTGCTAGTGTCATCCTATTGCGTTGCAATGGACCCTTATTTTTGAAACGTCTTTCCAGAAGACTTTGCTGGTCTTCTCTTGCAGTTGACGGCGTAGCAGGTAGGTATTAATTGTCGTGGAAGAGGACGAGAACAGCGAAAAGACGAAATGGTGTGTAAAACGAAAACTGAACCTCAAAGCCGCGCTGAGGCGCGATTTCGTGACAAAGGCTGACTTCCGGGACAAGGCCGCTTATTTCTGGTGGCTTCACTTCCGGGTGCTTTCGGGCCATTTCCTGCATGTTTCGGGCGCCCGATGCGCCATCTAGTCCCCTAGTGGAGATCAGTGTTCCTGGTCCCTTTAACACAAGGCAGGCGGTTTGCAACACCACAGGAAATGTGGTAAGAAAAAATAGAAATAGCTGAAGCAGTGCTGGTTCCAGTCTTTCAAGCACTTCAGAGTGATCAGGGTAGGATAGTTTCAGTTTTAAATACCCCAGCGCATCCTACATCCTGGGTATTGTGAACAGCATTCTAGTTCGCTGTAATCCTGGGGATGCTAACGGTTAAAAATGAATAATTCATGCGCATGCAAGCAGCGCCAGAGACGGCAGAGCTTTGCCCGAGAGTTCTGTGTAACATTAATATTAATGGCTTCTCTGTTTTGGTAATGAAGTAAGTCTCCTGAAGAACATGCCTGAAGCCATAGAGCTACTACTCCTGAAGCATCTCCTCGATTTCAATCAGCCCCGAGGTCGCCTCGACATTGCGCAGACTGGCCGCTAGGCAGTGATAAAAGATGAGCCTCAATTTCGGTTTCAATGCCTGTGAGACTGTGATGCACGCCGCCCGTTCATGCTGTTGCATCCTTTTTTCAAGCTTTGAGCAACAACTTTTATTTTGATAATGACAGAAAACATGTTTTTGAATGTCTCAGAGTGCAGCAATTGCTTAAGAAATGTGAGCTGACTTCTACATAATACTGAAAGAGGATCACCAGTTTCGATTTCGAAATCTGGAAGGATGCTGTGCACGCCGTTCTATCATACCGTTAGGTCCTTTTGTGTGCTGCATAACCAGTAACTTTTGGACGGCTTACAACAAAAAGAACATGTTCGAAACATCCATATTTCTACAAGTGCTTGAAGTGGCTAGAAATGCCACAAAATAAGTATTTACACTGCATGATGCACGGTTGTATATAGTACTGCTACCAATGGCAAGAAATCATTAACTACTTCGGACAAGCAAAAAAGGAAAATAATCCATGAGATAGAATAAGGACAGGAGGAAGTCCAGAATTACCGGAGCTCTCAACTGTAGCCAGGTGACCCGTGGGAAAGGAGGACTGCATGGGGCCCGATGGGTGGAAGCCGGAGACGTCGCGGTAACCTGCCTGGTGAGTCGTCGCCCCGCAGGGGGCACATCCCTCATATCTAATGTTGTTAGAACTTTGTGAAGCGTGCGTCTGTTAGTCTTGCGGCTGAGCATTGCGCGAAATGTTTAGATCGGGTGAAGAAGACCTTGGAGGGCCCAGCCTGCGCTGTTTCTGGTCATTTTTCCGACGAGCTTTCACCGAACGGTACCTCCTTGAATAACGTTGACAAATTTCATATAAGCCCATGCCCCGCTTCTTTATTCTTTTCGCAAGGAACACAGCTCACTAGGTTCCTGTGTGATGCACACGCACACAGTGACTTTGGGAGTAACACAGCAGGCCTGACTGACCGGATTTCTCCAAATGGCAAGTATGTGCGTTGATGAAATGGCAACTGGAACAAGGGGAGTATCAGACTGGGCGAGCAACTTGTAAATATTTAAAAAAAACTGCGCTTGAAGGCACAGGCACATGCGCACTTACAAGGAAAAATGGCATGCGTCGGTACGATGAAGGCGGCGGAGATCTTTTCTTTCTGCAGTTTCATGAATTTTCGGGTAAGAGGTTTTTTGTTGTACATCTTCGCAACTGCGTTCTTGTCTGTTATGTTAAGTGCATGGTTTGTTAGCAACGGTTTGGTGAACTTCTTGCGTATAATATGCAGCAGTGCTTCCCCGTGGCCGCTATCCTTGTTCTCACAGGTCAGGACATGCAAACCCGCTATTTTATTCACACTAGTTGTAGAGCAAGCGTGTGTCCAGTGGTCTTTGAAGATGCGTTCGGTCTTTGAGCACGATATCGACGAACTTCTTGAGGCTGTGTAACACTCTTCGGAGCGCTGACGTCGGGTAGAAGAGTCCACCCCTGTCTTGGTGGGCATGCAGTCAAACTGTCTACAGTAGCATTTCCTTAGCTGGAAAAGCGCAAGCTACAAACTGCAGAATAATTTGATGTCGTGCTTGGCTGCCAGCTTTTTTCTCTAATTACCTTGAGCCATCCTTCCCAGGGTTCTAAGTCGGCAGGAATTTCATGGAACGAAACGCCGGGCTTCTTGTTTCGCTGACTGGAGATGCATGCAAAACGGAACGTAACAGCAACGCATTTTCGCTCGCTACTCCCTCCAGAAACTGCGGTCATCGACGCGTCACTTGTTAAACGGCAACACTAAACACACCACACAAATAATATAAGAAACAGCGCACCAGAAGGCATATTTTTTTGCTGCAACGGCAGTCACAAGGAAATTCTGTGCTCCCTTCGTGTCGTCTGCTAGGATGGATGGATGGATGGATACGGCTGAACCCTTTAAATCGGGCGGTGGCTCAAGCCACCTAGCCATGCCTTGTGAAATTTTACTCCTGTCTTGCTTTTAGCCACCAGTCGTATAACCTTCGCTTGGTTACTTCTAACCTCTTAAAATCCACTTTCCCTTCACTATCCCTAAACCCCAATGCCTTGGGTAAGTCAGCCCCGCTGCTGTCCACTGTAGGGTGAAGCCCTTTACAGAAAAGTATCAAGTGTTCAGCCGTTTCCTCCTCCTCTCCGCACGCAATGCACAAAATGTCTATCTCATGGTACCTGACTCTATACGTCTTAGTCCGCAAAACTCCAGTCCTGGCCTCAAACAACAAAGAGCTTCCCCTACCATTATCATAGATATTTTCTTTGACAATTTCCTGTTTAAAGGTTCGGTATGTTCCCAGTGCCGATTTCGTCAGCATCCCTGTTTTCCACAGAGCTCTCTCTGTTTCTTTAACCTTTTTCTTAACCGATAATTGCTGATTTGCCCCCTTACTGCTGTCCAGATATTTGCTTGTCAATTTTCTAGTTCGTTTTCTCCATTTCGTGTCAACATTCTTTATATACAGGTATTTATATACAGGTATACAGATATCTAGAGGGTCATCTGACAGCGCCGCCATACGGCGGACGCGCGCTCTACGGCGGGCAGAAAAACCCCTGACGCTTCAGGCATGTTCTTCAGGAGGCACTGAACAGGCATAAGTGGTTGCATATATAGTATTGTGCGTTTTTATCGTGAAGACTTTCAAAAATTTTCCCGCCTCAACCGCTAGCTCGTTTGCGCTGAAACTGCACGCAGAGCTTGCGTATTGTATTAACTTTTGTATCGTAGCAATTTTTACAACGGCAGTTACTTATTTGAGCCGTGCATGATGCGAAAACGTAATCGTCTGCGTAGAGGTCGGCGAACCAAAACCCGCAAACGCCGTTTGTTCGGTAGACAGACAGACAGAGATACATACATACTTGAGGCCTTACCCTTTGTAACGGGCTGGCATCACTGAGTTGGGCACCCGGACCGAAAAATAACAAAAAAAAACAAGAAAATGAAAGCGCACAGGGAAAAAAATGCACAAGAAAGGAAAAAAAATCAAGAACACGCAAAGGCTAAAGCCAGGAGGTGGGGGTTCGCTCATCGTTGGCGGCAGTGGCGCCATCTGCTGTGTGCAGTGAAAAGCGTCACGACAAGACTCCGAGGCGAGTTGCAAGAAGCGCGGCCCTTTGAATATGCCGTTCCGGCCGTTTCGTCTGCTTCAACTGAAGCGCTTTTAACATTTTCGGCTAACTGAGCGGAAAAAAAAATATCAGACGAACTGATTTCACGAGGCTTCAGCTTTCAAAGAATATTGTTTGCAACGCTCGCCTCGGCGCCTTGTCGTGACCACTGATCTCCATTAGGGGGCTAGATGCCGCATCGGGCGCCCGAAAGTGAAGCCACTGTCCCGGATGTCAGCCTTTGGCAGGGCATGAAATCGGACCTCAGCACGGTTTTTCTGTTTTAGTTTTCGTTTTCCACTTAGCATTTTGTCTTTTCGACATTCTCGTCTTTTTTCATGACAATGCCTACCTGTTGCGCCGTCAGCTGCATGAGGAGAGCAGCAAAGTCCTCGGGAAAGACGTTCCAAAAATAAGGGTCCATTGCATCGCAATGGGACGACACTAGCAGACGACAGAAAGTCGCTACACACAGTACGTACGGAGCCTCGTCTGCTCAGCTCTGTGTCGTCCCGTTGCGCTAGCGTCGTCAACTCTGCTCTTTGTTGTGATGAACGTCGTCGCGCTCTAAGCCCTAGTTATACCATCAATGAGGGATAAATTTAAGAAAGAATAGATGGAAACCTTCATTAGGCAGCCGACTTTGCAGCGACTATTTTACCAAATTATGTTCAGACCGAACCGGAGCGAGGGCGAGGCCACAATCTGTTGAGGTGCCGTCGGTGTTCTGCTGGTTCACATTAGCGCATCCAAAAGGTATGTGGTACTAATTTTTCGACGGAGTTTATCAAGTACTGTTTCGTACTGTAGCAAATTATTCCTGAATGGGCTTTTATTCGGGATGCTTGGTGCAGTTGACTTCTAAGAGCGCTTGTGACATGCGCTGCTGCATTCGTCTTTCTCGTCAGTCGTTTCTCTCGTGCTGTGTAGATGAAACGTGCTCTGCTATAAAGTTAGATTTAAAGCACGTCTGGAAGTTAAATGACACACTAAAGCGATAAACATCACCTGCCATTGATAAGCGACATCGTCCGCAAGAAAACTGAAACAGCGGTAGCTGTATAACGAGTCGAGTGTCAGGATTTCCGCGCCATTGCCTTTTTTAAGATGACCTAGACTCATTGTAATTCCACTACTTGTCCTAATTACGCTCGGAAGACAAGAACCAGATCAGAAAATAGTGTTCAATGCACGTACCCCTTTGCCGCGGCATGGTGAGACCTGCATGACTGTTTTCTTCGGTTTCTCTGAAATTACGGGGTTCCCCAAACTATGCTCACATTTCTCGCATTCAGATTGCTTGCTTCCTTCATATAACAGCAGATATTACAAGAGAACAACGCAAATTACTGAGAACGAAGGCGCGAAAGACGCGACTTTTTGCTTTGAAATGTACAGCAGACCCAGCACTTCCGGGACATGCCGCCCAACTTCCGGTGGCTTCACTTGCGCCCTTTTCGGAAAGCGGGAATGCGGCATCCAGCCACCCAGTGGAGATTCGTGGTCGTGCCGCTTTCCACTGGCGAAAAACAGATGGCGCCACTGCCGCCATTTCGCAAAAAAAAAAAAAACGGCGTTTGTGGGTTTTGATCCGTCGATCTCTACGCAGGCGATTACGTTTTCGTATCATGCGCGGCTCAGCTAAGTACCGTTGTAAAGCTTGCTACAATACAAAGTTACCATTTACTATAATACGCAAGCTCTGTGTGCAGTTTCACCGCAAACGAGCTAGTGGTTGAGGCGGGAAAATTTTTGAGTCTTCACGATAAAAACGCACAGTAGTGTATATGCTGACGATCTTGCTTTTTTCTGCACTGACAGGCACAACATTGACAAAGTTGTATCGCCAATAGATCATTCTGGCATCGTCTCTGGCGCTCAGATCAGTCGCTCTGAAAGTTCTGGCCTGTGATTCGGTACATGGGGCTCAACACCGCTCCGTTATGCCGGAACACAATGGCCGTGTGTGCCGCCTAGACGTCTTGGCGTTCCACTTCATGGGTCCCTCAAAAGGGAGTGTGAATTTGGCTATATTAAGCTTGCATTACGTAGTGTATAGGCCACTGAGCGTTCATGCTGCTTACAATTGACCTCAAAAGCGAGCCGATCGTTTACAATAAATTTTTAATTCGCGCTTCTACGCCTCGGGGCGACCGGCGGTGCCGGGCTTTCGCCAGAATACGCGCGCAACGCGTTATGCAGCGCTCGTTACGTCAGCAGCGGAGGGCTATCATTGGTTCACCTTGCCGGCATTTATGTGAGCAAAAGCATATAGTAAAACTGACGAGGAGAAAGGCGCGAAAAGGCGGGAATTCAAATTTTAACTGCATATAACTCAGCTTCCACAAAACGCATTAAAAAAATTCTTGCAAGAGGATATTTGTGAAGCGGCGTCCTTTAACATCCTAGGCATGCCGCAGCATCATTGAGAGCCCCTTTCAGAGCCCCTTTCAGAACCTTTTTAAGTCAAGGGCACATTACTGGAAGGAGCTGTTTCCGGCCGTCAAGCGCTACAGAGTTTTGTCCCACATCGACTTTCAATTTTCGGTCGTGCGCAGGCCTGCAGCACCTTTTTGGCAACGAAAATTTATCACGTACTCCAGGTATTGCACTGCGCTACGCATTACATATCCGGCGTTTTCATCGAATATTTGCGACTTTAATTTGGACATCCAATTTCGAGCCGACGCTACGTGATAGTCTTTTCAGGCCTGTTTGTGCTGGAGGATTGGGCTTAGTTCACCCGTATGTGAGACATTTAGTTGCCCGTTTCTTCTTTTTTTCGTGATTGTTCAAATCCTATTATTAGTGCATTCTTGCGAATTAATTTCATAACCCTGTTTCCAAGCTTTATGTATTTATTTATCCATTCAATACTGCTGGCCGCCTTTTGGTAGCCAAGGCAGGAGTGGGCTCAAGACGTGTACAATACTTGGTCCACAACTGATAGCAACATCATCAACAACAAAAAAGCATATACGTACGCACAGTAAAGTTTCTGCGGAACAAATCAGCTCAGTATAAGAGACAAACGCGTTACACTTACGTAGCGTCCCTCTTTACGGGGCTTAATGCAGGCAGTTTATGCGTCTGTGGGATTTTTGACAGTTCAATTTTCTAACGAGTACTTATTTTCTGTTTCGCGCAAGAGTCTGTACAGAGATTTGACGACGACGCTCTTCCCGCCGCCGTGTCGTTTTTTGTGTACTTTGGTCTCAAAAAGGGCCATGATATGTTAACGTGAGT
>JARKHS020021601.1:0-89087 GCA_030143305.2 Amblyomma americanum | reverse complement strand
CCAGGGCCTGATGCTCATGTCCACTTGGGAAGAATGGGAGATCCTACTGGCGTTCGACGGACACGGCCAGGTAGGAGATTATCACTCACCAGGCGGTATCAAAATAGGTTCTATTAAACCGTGCTCATTTTATATAGATAAATATACCGCCGTCGTGTGTACGTTACGTGGAAACTATCAAATTTGTGATATATATATATATATATATATATATATATATATATATATATATATATCACAAATTCGATAGTTTCCACCGCTCCCTCTCTCTTCTCGTCACTTTTGCACAATGAATATGAAATGTCAGCGCTCGCCCTCTAGCTCCACCTACTCGGCCCCTCCGCCAGCTTCCGGAGGGGGGGGGGGAAAGGAGCTTCTAGTTGCGGCAATGGCAGCTTCATGTTGACAGAGTGTTCGTGCGGCAAAACAATGATAGTTCTGCGCTACTGGCGCAACGAGCACTGCAAGATGTGTTGCCCCCAGGTTCGAGCGAATGCCCGGCACGGCTGGTTGCTCCTGGGTGTATGAAGCGCGAATATTTAAGAACATATTATAACTGATCGGCTTGCTATTGAGGTCTTGTCAACGGCATGACCACTCAATCGCCAATACTTTAGACTATGCAAGCGTATTATAAGTCAACATCAAAAACCCTTTTCAGGGGCCCTTTATGCCCCAAATGCCAAAAAGCGACATGCCGGCTGTCAATAAAGAGAAAAAGCACAAAACATCTATATTGATCGTCTAGAAATAGCAGTGCCTGTCAAGCATTTAAAGGCAGCCGGTGAGAATATTCGCATGAACGATCAGTATTGCACGCTCACTGATGTAGGCAATAAAGCGGAAACCGCCACATCGTTCAGGAATGTAATGCATTTTCTTTTATAGTAGGGCACTTGTCAGTCCAATGCCTTGTCCATCTTATGCATTGATGCAGCGACTAGAAAACTGCCCCAAAACAAATGAGTCCTATCTATCCAGCACCTGGGGAACACAAGCACCGTTGTTGTAGTTGATGTGAAAATGGTATAATTACCTTCCACTCTATATGTACACGGAAGATTCTAAGCACGAGACTAAAATACTTTATAGCTCTGCTCCTAGATCTCCTTCTATGTGGCGCAGGAATACTGCGGGAAAACAACGCGGCGAATTCCGTTCTCGCTAACCAAGATACCAGTTCCGTTCGCCCTACTGACTGGAGCAAAGACAGGCTCTATCACTCTCTTTGAGTTCTTCTCTTCCCAAGCAAACAGTTGTCAACAGCAAATTTCATTCAACCAGAACACCAGCACGTTCCATGTAAGACGTCAGATCTGCTTTCAGTTGATTCGCTGTTGTGCATGCACATTCTCGTTCAATATCTGGACGCCACTCCTGCCTCATGGTTGTTAGGAAGATACTCGCATCTGTTGTGTTTGGATGTTATTTGGATTTAACGACTGGATCTTCACATTCTCAAGATAGGAAGGGCAGCGACATAACGCGTACACATTGAGCTAATATATGCTTCTAGTGTATGAATCTGTGGCCTTCCATGTGTGTGATGTATGCATGTCTGTTGGTTTGGTTTTTGGTTTATGGGGGTTTAACGTCCCAAAGCGACTCAGGCTATGAGGGACACCATAGTGAAGGTCTCCGGAAATTTCGACCACCTGGGGCTCTTTAACATGCACTGGCATCGTACAGTACACGGGCCTCTAGAATTTCGCCTCCATCAAAATTCGACCGCCGCGGCCGGGATCGAACCCGCGTTTTTTGGGCCAGCAGCCGAGCGCCGTAACCGCTCAGCCACCATGGCGGCCGCATGTCTGTTGGCTTTGATGTCGATGAAAGCACATTAATTTCAATTCCGTAGAGAAAATGTAGATTCACCTTAGCGTAGTGTCTCCTTCTAGACCTCACAAATCAGTTTTCTTTTAGCACATCAATAATATGTTAAGTTGCAGAAATATTTGTAACAATGCGCATTTTGCGAAACTTTATTGTGAGTTATATTTTTTTTCTATATTTTTGGGTGCAATAACTGCCTGGCCTAATGGGTCCAATTCGTTCGACATTTGTATTTAGTTGGTTCGAATTGGTCGGCTGGCTAAACACATCTGGATCCAATCAGAATGTCCAAGTGGTACCAACTAAACATTCCAGTTGGTTCAAATGTGTTTTCTTTTTTTACTGGGAAGGTACCTGTATCGATTTCATGCCTCAGCCGCCGCATTTCGGTGGAAGCGGAATGTTAAAATTAGATGCGGTTCAACCGCTACTGAACCTGGTTAGAGAGTGAAATTTGTGCTGTATCGTGGAAATAGACGTGGCTTGGCCTCTAATGTTCAGTTTGTTCCCCACACTGGAGAGGCAATGCGCCCACCCAGCCAGGTGGCGGTAAAATGTTTGATCGTGAGAGGTTGGCCATACCAATGAACGCTGCGGCTTTTTGCTGCAGTGGCATGTGTCTGCTGCACCGTTGTCAGCGCTAATAGATGCAGCCCACATCTCTCTCTCCCCACCGCCACGTTCCTCGTATCGCGATAGGGGCGTTCACTGTCCCAACTGGGGAGCCAGTTGTGCGCCTTCTGTGCTGATAGCGCCTATGCCGCGTGTCATGTGTCTGCGTTGTTGGGCGGTTTCGCCCTGATGTCTGAAACATTATTTGTCTTTGACGTCCCTTGTCACATGAGTGATTTATATATAGACATGCTGCTTGCATAAAATAAAGGTGGTTGTTGTTATCGTGCCTGGCATCGGAGTCAGGCTCAGTTCCTTCCTGCCCGCTGCCCGGCTGCGCTCGGCGTCCGGCAACGGCTGCAACACCACATGGTGTCAGAAGTGCGATACTCTAGCATTCGAGGGGCGTTGCCTTAACTTTGTCAGCCGGCGCCATGTCAGAAGACAAGGCAGTCAAGCCCTTTCATGGCATGTTTGCGGTTCCAGCACCGCCAAGATTTGACTTCGAATGGACGTCCGTATGAGCTTCTTGGATCCAACTCTTTGATGACTACCGCTTCGCCTCGGGCCTAAATGAGCGGAGTGAAGAAGTGCAGGTCCGGACTCTACTTTATACGATGGGCAGGCAAGCAAGAGGAATCTTCTCGACTTTTGCATTACCCGAAGAAGAACGGAAGCAATACGAAGTCGTCAGAGAGAAGTTCGACAATCACTTCGTCGCCGCAAGGAACCTTGTTTATTTGAGCGCACGCTTTCACCGCCGCATTCAAGAACCTGGAGAGACAGTCATCCAAATCGTTACTGCGTTGCACACGCTGGCGGACCGGTGCGACTACAAGGAAATAGAGCGCATGATTCGCGACAGGTTCATGGTCGGCCTCAGGGATGCTAATCTCTCCGAGTCGCTTCAAATGAATGCGAATTTGACTCTCGTCATCGCTGTGGCAAAAGCGGACTTAAAGGAGACCTCCAAACGACAGCGGCAGCAAATGCAAGAAACCGGAGACGAACCCTTGGCAGCGGCGACCAGCAACCTCGACGCGGTCAGCAAGCAAGGGCTGCCCGAAAAGAATTGTTCAGGACAGCACTCGGGCAGCTAGTCAAAGAACAGTTCACCTGGAATACAAGGTAGGCACCCCAGAGCACAGCCCTACAGACCAGGCACCCCCGGGTCATGCCCCAACTGCGGTCAAGGAGCGCGCCCCAGAACCTCGTGCCCAGCAAAAGCAGCGAAATGCAACTATTGCGGTTGTTCCGGACACTTTGCAGCTGTATGTCGGAAAAATCCTGCCCGTGATGGAAAGAAGGTACAACTTTCATCTCTACATATGGACAAGGGGGCGTATTTTGCTAGCCTGGTTAATGGGGAGTACTATAATTCTCGGTATGTACAGTTCGTCGTTAACGGCACACCGGTGTTCATTAAAGTAGATTCCGGTGCCGAAGACTCCATTGTGCCCTCAGCATTTCCTGGTTTGCCTACCAGGCTAGATAAATGCGACCTAATCCTAACAGGCCCATCGAATGAGACACTGAATGTTTTGGTAAAGTTTCATACCACTATTCAGTGGAAACAAAACGCTGTCCAGCAATTCGTGTACGTGGTGTCACCAATACGCTCCGTACTTTTTAGGTCTCCCAGCGCTTGAGGCTCTGGAAGTTATGTTCACGGACTCGGCCAGTAGCGCAACAGCCGTCGAAGCTTCAAACCCACAGCTTTTCAGTTGTCTAGGAGCGATAAAAGGAGAATACAATATTAGACTAAAGCCGAACTTGATACGTTCTGTAATTCATCATTCGGATTGGGGGCCGTACTGATGCAAGTTAAACCAAACAATGAAAAAAGTCCCCGTGCATTTGTGTCACGCTCGTTGATGCCTGCCGAAACCAGATAATCTCAGATTGAGAAGAAAGCATTAGGAATGACTTGGGCAGCAGAACGATTCGAAGGGTACATTAATGGTCTTGAAATTTTGTTTGAAACCGACCACAAACCACCTGTAACATTGCTGGGAATATACCTTTAGTTGCTTTGCCACCTCGTATTCAGCACTTTCACATGAGGCTCATGCGGTTCAGCTTTGCGGTTGTGCATGTCCCGGGTAACAGCCTCGTTACTGCGGATGTAATGTCTAGAGCCTCGATTCGGGGAAAACAAATTGCTGCTCATGTGCTGAATGTTGGCGAAGTCGCGAAATTCGTTTCTGGCTGTTTGATAAATGCCATCGAGGCTAGCCTTCTTGAACGAGTCAAAGCTGAACAAGGAGTTGATGAAATCTGTCAAGCTCTCGTAAAATTCAGCCGGGAAGGCTGGCCAAAGTTCTCATCGCTGTCGATAGTCTTGCGTCCCTACTGGCAGGAAAGATCAACTCTGACAGTCACTGAAGGCGTACTAGTCAAAGGTGTGCGGCTGGTGATCCCACAAAAATTACGTGCAGAGGTCTTGATGCGCTTGCATGAGAGTCACCAAGGAATTGAAAAATGTAGAGCTCTAGCTAGATTGTCCGTATGGTGGCCTGGGTTGAGTAAAAGTGGGAACCAATGATTCCGACAACCACTCCACAGCGTCCTTGGCAAAAGCTAGGTGTTGAACTCTCCCATATTGAGGGAAAGTGGTATTTAGTGGTCGTAGATTATTTTTCTAGATATCAGAGATAGCCTTGCTATCTTCGACAAAAGTGCCACTGTCATTATGCACCTCAAAAGTCTCTTTGCAAGACATCGCATACCAGAAATTGTCATGTCAGATAATGGAACAGAATCTGTATCCCAGGAATTTCAGTCGTTTGCTCGCTACTATGGTTTTCGCACTGTGACAATGAGCCCCAGATACCCCCAGCCAAATAGGGAAGTAGAAAGGATGCTCCTAACAATTAAATGGCTGATTATAAAAGCTAAGAACGCCAATATTTTGTTGTTAGCGTACAGGGACACCCTAGGGCCACTTGGAAAAATGTCTGCAGAACTTCTGATGGAGAGGCGGCTACGCACAACAGTTCCTGTTCCTCCCAAGAGCCTTCTACCCCGAAGCGTGAGCATGAAGAAGTTCAGAGATGGCGTTGCAACCATCCGACAGTGGCAGCGTAGGTACTTCAATAGTCGTCATAGGGCTCTTTCGCTGCCAATCCTCGAACAAGGCGTGGAAGTATGGGTGACAGACTGCAATGTGAAAGCGCGAGTCTTGTGTCTTGCACAGCGTCCGAGGTCGTATGTAGTTAGAACTTCGGCTGGTGTAGTTTTAGAATGAAACTGGAAATTCTTGGTTTGCTTTGTTTCCCAGCAGATTGACTGCGTGGAAGGAGGAGGTAGCTATGAGTTTCCGCAGGCATATGATAGTCCAGTAGAAATGGAACGGGAAACTAACCCATCTACTGACAAGGCACCTGCCAATTCATCTAGTACTCCCTTTGCCGCGAACTAACCCTCCCGGATATAGAACGCGATTTGGCCGTCATGTACAACAGCCAGACCGATATGGGTTCAGTAACTGACTGTTACTTTGTTTTGAGCATTGGTTGCTTCCAATAAAAGTGTGCATCTTTTGTTGGCTGCAGTGCTATGTTTCGTTGCAAATGCCGGCGTATCTTTTCAGAACAAGGGGAGGTGAGCTGATAGCGCCTATGCCGCGTGTCCTGTTTCAGCGTTATTGGGCACTTTCGCTCTGATGTCTGAAACGTTGCCTGTCCCTGACGTCACTTGTCACATGAGTGCTTTCTATATAGATATGCTGCTTGCGTGAAATAAAGGTTGTTATCGTGCCCGGCAACGGAGTCAGGCTAAGTTCCTTCCTGTCCGCTGGACGGCTGCGCTCATCGTCCTGCAAGGACCGCTATACCACACCTTCCCTTCCTCCGATTTGTCTGAGTCTAGAACGTTCTCATCGCTAATGCCAATGAACACAAAGACCGCCGAAAGCCTATAGTTTCCGCGGCGCATTTCTGTCAGAATGTTGTGAACGCCAACGCACTCAGCGCACATCTGTCACTACCGCCACGCAACTTGAAGCGCGACGGTGTCCACCATCGCAGGGGGCCAGTAATGTGCCTTTACTTTGCTTTTGAAGAAAATTTAAATTTTTTTTCTAATTTTGGTTTTGCAGAAAGGAAATGGCGCAGTAACTGTCTTACATATATCTGTGGACACCCAAACCACGCCATAAAGGGTTTGACATCTGGCTCATTTCAAGTCAAAAACCACTAGCACCGCGAAATCATTAGCAGGTCGCGTAGTGATGCTTTCGCTTCAAAACACCCCTTTGTTATGCGATGGAAGCGCACATAAGCAACCTACATGTAGCTTAGGTTGTAAAAAGCCTATTAAAATTATCAAAATTCCATTGTTTCTTCCTCATTTGAAGCTCACAAAGAGACGGCAGTAAAAGTGTGCACGTTCGAAACTTAGGCAGATTTCACGCACATGTAAACGCGCGCAGCACCCATAACCACCCTTAAGCACTCGCGAGATGGCTCTCGACACAACACCTGCTTGAACAACGACCTTGGTAATATTACAGTATACTCTGAAAATATCTCAAACTGATAAGCTTTGGACGTGACTTGCGACGCAGGCAGCAAGAAATATACAGGCAAGTATCTGCACCGTAATGTAGACTGCAGGTCTCTGGTGGATAAATGACGTAGTGCCCTCAGTACAACGAGTGAAAGTGAATGGCCCACAAGAATAACACAGGATGACAGAGGAATGAGCTTTGTGTGAAACCCAGCTTTCGGCCCTCATCACCTGGCGAGTTAACGGCACGTGGGGAAAATTACAGAGCTCTTGATGACCTCCTCTTGCCGTGTCCTGAAACGCTCTCTCTGCCGCATAGAGAGATACGCATCTACAATTACTTGTCGCAGCAAAGAACTCACGCGAATATTTCCTTCTCGCGCATCCAACTCACACAAACATTCTCATCGGCGTCATCCTGGCGGTTTTAGTAGTCGTAGTGAGAATTCGCTTCAGCAAGCAGCATACTGAACTCTAAAGTCGTCTCTTCTCACCTTATACGCCCCAACCGCTTTTAGTTTGTAGCAAGCGTCTCATCGGGAGGGAGTCCGTTCCGCTGATGCGAAGAAGTACCTGCGGGTAGCTGGAGGTACGCTGCCGCTGCAAGGTGCCGGAGGGATGGCGATGGAGTCCAGCTTTGGCTTCCAAGCAGAACATCGAGTCTAGCCTGGACAAAGAGATGAGTGACGTTGACAAGCACGCCGCGGAAGAACGCATCTAGCAAGACAAGGGCCCAAGGTAGAATTAAAGTGGCTGTTTGGGCTTGTTGGTCAGTGATCATGGTTAAAGAATGCAGAACGAAAGTACAAAGACAAACGAAGAAGTGCACAGGACTGTCGCTGACTACAAACGGCACAATTTTCTTTTTAAGATGGAACGAGAGGATCCTAGGCCTTGCAATTTGAAGTCTAATTGAGATTCGCACAATTTATGGCAGCATCTTGCTTGCTCATCGTCGAAAGAAAAAAGCGCAATGTAGAAGAAATCTGATGAACTGAAGTGGCTGTTTGGGCTTGTTGGTCAGTGATTATGGTTAAAGAATGCAGAGCAAAAGTACAAAGACAAACGAAGAAGTGCACAGGACTGCCGCTGACTACAAACGGCACAATTTTCTTTTTGAGATGGAACGAGAGGATCCTTGCCTTGCAAGTTGAATTCCAGGCTTTGCAAGGTTAAACCATGAGCAAGCAAGACGCCGCCATAACCTGCGCGAATCTAATTGCGATTTCACCTTGAAAGGCCAGGATCCTCTCCTTCCATCTCAAAGAGAAAATTGTGCCGATTGAAGTTGTCAGCGCCAGGCCTTTGCACTTCTTCGTTTTTCCCTGTCATTTTACGCTGCATTCTTTAATCATGATCAAGGTAGAAGGCCTAGTTTAAACAGACAAAAGGGCATAGTATTACATACTATTTTTCGACATAGCATGACAACTGTTGGCGCACTTCGGAAAGGCTGTGTATTATTTTAGGTAGTAATCTTGCGAACTAATTCCTGACGACTAACTTTTAACAACCCTATATGGGCAACTGGTTGCAAAACAGAATTTCTATCCGGCCATTAGTAATAGTTAGATCGGTTTTTAATATTTCGAAAATGCGAATACCCTCACCACTGTGGCTTGACAAAATATGGCTACACCGTGCGAAAATACATGAGCTTTTGAAAGCATGCATGCAAAGCAACCCCTCAAGTGCATGCATCTAGTTGAAAAAGCCAAATTTACCGAGCCACAGCGCAAAGCGTAATTGCATTTTAGAATTTCTAAATATTGCAAGATATGTTAATAACAACCGGCTATAATAGTCTAAATGCAACTAGGCTCCAGGCGTTTCTAAATAAAAAATTACTTATTAAAAATTTGTTAACAAGGTTAGTACTAAAGAGGACTGATCGTTTCACTGGAGACTTCCAACACTGGTAATACAATGCCGCAAGAGCTATATCTTTGCCCTAAAAATTCATTTAAGGGTTCATTGAAACACCATGCACAAATCGAGAATAACAGTGTGAAAAGAAACTACGTGTTAGGCAGAAAAGGGTTAATAAGCTCATTTCATGCGAACTGAATCTTATTTAGCACTCAAGCATATCTGAATTTAAAAAAAATAATGAATTTTATGCCTTGCTTTATCAAACAATATCTTAGCTTGTTTAGCGCGAAAAAATTTTTCATGCTGTGGTATTCATCTGAAATTTTTCAAAGTTGTCTGCTAAATATTTGTTGGAAACATATTGCGGGTGATTATTAATTTTTGTGTGTTAATAAAAGACTACACTTTCACAAATAATGATCTGAAATGAAGCTGTTTTATTTTTCCTGAAACACGAAATACAGAAAATCGTTCTGAAGTATGAGTTTTTGAAACATTGTTTCAAATTTCATGCTGTCACAGTCGCCATTTCAACTATTTTCCAAGCTTTCCGTAAGAAAATAAGTTACCAGAAGTGTTTTAAAGGTCAGAAAACATGTGCCGTGCCAGAAAAAATGATTCGTTCCTTTAGAATGATTGCTCTTTGCAACATATTCAGCCTTCAGCTGCAACAGAATGTAATACAATGAACAGTGTCATTCAATTGCATTTCTACATAGTATGGATTCTGTTTTGTTTTGGGTGAGATAATTTCCCAAGTTGAGCACACAATCACGCTTTGTCGCAGTTTTCGTACACTGCATCTAAATATCTCAAGAAAATTTTCAAAACGTGCGCACAGATTCTCTTGACGAGAAAGATGTCCGAAGCCTGCTTAAAGAAAAAATGTATGAATTGAAAGCTGGCTAAGTCTAGAAAGAGACGCACAGCACGAAAATGCGCCCAGGAATGACTCAGAGATAATAAAGTCTTAGTAGTCTCTGTGCACGAAATTTTGAGATAATCTCCGCTGCATACTGCAACTATTGTCTTGTGTTGCGTAACCGAAGGATCGCTGATTTTCATAGCGCCATTCATACCGGGCTGCCGATGAGCTTGGCGGGTAGAAATGGTCAACAGCGCCTCCACTCGTTGACTGGGCGCCTTTGAGGGTGGCCACGAGGACCAGAGAACACTGCTGGCATTGAAGACCATGTGGCTGCGGTAGACATCTTCTTGGGGACAAGCGGCAGTCTATGGAATGTGAATGCCCTCTGAAGACCCTGAACGAAATTAGAATCAGTATTACAACATTATTTATTAAAGGTTCAAAAGAAAATGTCCGGCAGAGATCTGTCTGGTTGGGAAAGGAATTTAACTTAGAAATGAACGCCAACCAAAGGAAAACGAACTTGATGTTTCAGTGCCTTCTCCGTAGGTTCATCAGTTGTGATTGAGGGCATGTTACATCTTGCGTTTTAAGCCTATCGTTCAATCAGCAGTACGGTAACGTCGGCTTTTGTCAGCCTTTGGTTTGCGTTTAAACATAAATTTTTTATTATACAAGTTGGGATGGTGATGAAACTGTTGGTAAAGCCTCCATGTTGATAAAATCAAACAGTGTCATCTAATTTGCATGAAAAATATGCAGCAGAAAGTAAAATATACACAGGAAACTTAATACGATAGATTTAAATATATACATTTTGATGGAGTGGCTAAAGATTAGTGAGCAAAGCAGCTGTGCAGCGATTATTTGAGCTCTTTTGAACGAAGGCCAGCTTGTAGAATTATTTTGCGCCTTTCTACGGGGACTCATTTACGTAAAAAGGATACTTGATTTGAATGTGCATTGAGTTTTGTTTGCACGCATATGTGGGCAGCGGCGCGCACAAAGAACGAAGTTTACACACATGATTCCAATTGACAACTTTAGCATCTCCTTCAAAAACATCCGCCATTAACAGAAGTTGCTTATCCTGCGGCAAGAGGAGGCTATAAAGGCAGCATTTTCTCCTCATTATACTGCGCCGCAGCTACTTGGGGCCTTGTGGTGAAAAGAACAAAGACGAGAAGTGCCTCCAGACGTCAGCACACCAATCCAACACACCAAAAATGGACGTACGAGTTATATCGTGCAGTTTGATAATTTTGAGCGCTTCCTAATGTTTTACAAACAGCGTTCAGTTTGCGATGCGGTGACTCGCCTCTTAGGTGGGCAGCAGCAGTACAAATTCCAATTCCCTCGAGAACAGAAAATAATGGGAGTGCTTATTATTTCTGAAAACACACTTTTTTATCAAGCCACACCCTATATTTCCGTAAGAGCTATGAAATCTTATTGAGCTCGACATTTTGAGCACGTCACTGTTTGTCACGCGAGGGCAGTGGGCTTGAAACTGAGCAAACATTTCAAGGTCCTCCTCACCTGCTTCCACTAGGTTCATTGCCGAGATGGCGAGAAAGCGTCCTTCGCGTTCCGTGGCACCCACAAGATGGCAGCACTTCAGGTGTCAGACGGGCTGTGGTGTACCTCGGTAATGGCCACTGGCTTTCGCTGCAGCCTGTAAACGAGGGCAGTGAGCTTGAAACTGAGCAAACATTTCAAGGTCCTCCTCACCTGCTTCCACTTGGTTCATTGCCGAGATGGCGAGAAAGCGTCCTTCACGTTCTGTGGCACCCACGAGATGGCAGCACTTCAGGTGTCAGACGCAGCTGTGGTGTACCTCGGTAATGGCCACTGGCTTTCGCTGCAGCCTGTAAACGAGGGCAGTGAGCTTGAAACTGAGCAAACATTTCAAGGTCCTCCTCACCTGCTTCCACTTGGTTCATTGCCGAGATGGCGAGAAAGCGTCCTTCACGTTCCGTGGCACCCACGAGATGGCAGCACTTCAGGTGTCAGACGCAGCTGTGGTGTACCTCGGTAATGGCCACTGGCTTTCGCTGCAGCCTGTAAACGAGGGCAGTGAGCTTGAAACTGAGCAAACATTTCAAGGTCCTCCTCACCTGCTTCCACTTGGTTCATTGCCGAGATGGCGAGAAAGCGTCCTTCGCGTTCCGTGGCACCCACGAGATGGCAGCACTTCAGGTGTCAGACGCAGCTGTGGTGTATCTCGGTAATGGCCCCTGGCTCTCGCTGCAGCCTGTGTCGAGGCTAACAGGTTTCGTCCCTCATTATTGTTAGTATCACAGTCTCAAAGATGCCCACAGAAAAGTTCATGGAGTATGAAAGTATCTTACGGCTGTGAGTGCATGGAAGCCAGTGCTCTATACAAAAATGCATTGTGATGCAATAACCTCATACAAGCGCAATCATAAGATATCGTTTTACCTTCATATGGCGCAAAATTATATACATTGTCTTATATTCTGAATCATGTCGTTATCATAACTAGTGTTGTAGGTAAGAACAAACGTGCATAAGATGATTGCATTAGAGAGCTTTTTTCTGTTAGAAGGGCTCTCATGTTGAGCGCTGCGGGGTACGAGTAGACCAAGAAATTCCAGAGGAGATTGTGCACTGTGTGTGGCATGCAAAGGCTGCCAAGAAATCAAAATTTTGTGTGGATTCGTTCTGATGCAAAGCGAGCAGGTCTACATTGCAACATTTAGGAGATGTGACTTCGTTCCAAGTGTACTGAATTTATATCTATTTAGCCCTTTTTGCTTGGTTCATACAAAGAAAGGTATCATCCAGGCATTGGAGAGGGCATTAATGAGACCACCATCTTAGGCAAGAAGGAGATAGACGTTGGAGTGGCTGCTGCACTGGGCACAATGTGAAATGTCAAAATGCACACGCTCTCGGAAGATACCGAGACATACATAATTTCGGAAGTGCAAAATACTGCCACATATCTTTTGGATCAGTTAGAAATGCTTGTGCAAGAACAAAAATTAGCTAACACCTGGGCAGAAAATTTGGACTACATTCTGGCACAATATTTTTGACGTTCTTAGGAGCTGCATACACTAAAAAATCCACAAAAATGATAAAGCCATGCATCGCACTAGCATATGGCGTTCTGCCGTGTTGCTTCTGTCTTTGTATAAGGCAGATCAACTAATGAATTTTACTGCAAAATTATCGTCAAGACTCATCTAGCTCGGTATTACGGAAGTGTCCACAAAGTTGATATATCAAAAGTGCCGCAAAAAAAGGCATTGATATATCAAAAGAAAGTGCTTCAAAGTAGAGTGCACACATCTTTTTTTATTGAAATAATTGTTTTTGCACTATTACTATCTGCTTCAGCGGAGACGCTACAGGGAATGACGGGCCCACTGTAGACACGCAGTGGGCATATCTTGCACACACTTAGCGGACACGGGTGCCGATCCCTCCCTCTAGAAGACCGCCACTAGAGTTTTGATGCGCTTATGAAATGTTCATCTCAAGGTCACGTAAGCAGGATTTAAAAATGGGGAAACTCGGCCAATTTTTTCTACCATAAGCATTTATCTTTTTCATTCCTTTATTCGCAATATCTTCCATTTCAATCCTCTATTTCTGGTGACCATCATCACATTTCACGTCTAGAATTGAAAGCACGCATGCCTAATGATTGTGGTATTTTAAAAGGCTACAACGTTTTCGCTGTCACCTACAATTTTGGCGTCCACACAATCAGCGCTGCAGAGCGGGACGGCCGCGCTCGCAGTTCAGGACGAATAAAGTGACTGAAGCAAGCAGCAGGCCTGCCCCGAGGAGGCACACTGAGAATAGTGGCAGGTTCTAGAGGCAACATCCCGACATACGTCACTGGGTAAACCGTGGCAGCGGTGGAAAACAAATATGAGCCATCCTCTTTTCTCCCCGCCTGCTTCAAACTGTTTTATTCTGTAGTGGCTTGAAAGGAAAAGTGTTGGCCCACTAACGAATATACCATAAAATAATAAAATTCTGTATAGAAAACAAACTGCAAGTCATGCTCATATCATATCAATTAATTTGTAGACATATTTATGAATTTATATTGTCACCATCAGCCTATGACTACTGCAGGGTGAAGACCTCTCTCATGTCTCTAATTAACCCTGCCTTATGCCAGCAGAGGCAACCGTATCCACGCAAACTTAACCTCATCCACCCACCTAAATTTTTTCCGCTCCCTCTTCTTGAAATCCACTCCGTCACTCTTTAGGAAGCAACGGTTATATTCCCTTTGAATTACATGCCCTGTCCAAGCCGATTTCTTGTTATTGATTTTGACTTGGATGTCATTACCCGCGTTTTATTTCGAATTGTAATTATTGTAATTGTATCTCTATTACTTATTGTGATAACAGTCAATATAATTTCCTTGTTAGGTGACTCTCAATTGTGCAATGAATAATAACCATATCACCAAATTCCGGCGAAATGCTACGAAAACAAGCTCATGAGTAGAAAAAGGATACCGAAAGCGACACGCTGAACTTATGACACTCACACGACTGACGCCAGAGCCGTCCACCCACATGACGACAGCCTTCCAGACAGTGGTGGCGGCTTCATTGTTCGGTGAGCATGCCGACGGTCCCTTGAGCCACCGGGCCTCCCAGCTACAAGGGAAAACAACTGTTAGAAACCACTTCGCTGTCGAATAGCAACTAGAAACAAATGCCATCGTTGCCGACACGATCAAATAATTTTCCTCGTCTTTCGAAAACGCGTTGCGTACGCCCCCCCCCCCCCCCCCCCCGGTTCTTTCTTCGTTACGCAGGTGCATCATTCACACACACACACACACACCTTAGTAGTAGCACAGAAGACAACAGCCGAAACGCAGTTACCTGTTGCGTCATGCCGCAATCTTTTAAAGGTTTGTCCTGTTGGATCATCCTGTAACTAGGACGAATTATGATCCCTCGCTTGGTTCATATTATCCTGAATGAAACAATGGTTTATCTTTCAGAGAACTATGCGGAGCTGATTAAGTCAGCTTCATCACTTCCTCGCAGAAAATGGAAAAATTAAGTAACACCAACATCTCACTAAGATGTTTTGCTCCGATTGTGCAGTTTCAGTTTCATAGTTTGAAAAAGCTTGTAAGTTTCGCACCGTCTCTATTTCAGGCACAACCATGCACGCCTATTTCAGTGAGTGAAATGCCAAACTGAGTAGCGCATTACACGCAACTCCTGTTTGACGAGTCGCGTCAACTTGATTTTCAGTTTTATGCATTCGATTTTAAGTTAATACTAAATTATCCATATGCTTAGTTCTGCATATGATTCAGTTCTTTACCTTTGCCCTTCAGACAATGGACGATGGAGTCAAGTTTGCATCTGATATGTGTGCAAAGCCCTAGGCAGTCGTCCTCACCTTGAGTCGCTCTGCTGCCTCAGGGCTGGGAGAGCAGGGGCTGCTGGGCGAAAAGCGGCCGTCGCCTTCACCTCCGTGATGATAATGCTCCAGACACAAGAGGCGCCCACTGCCTCGACGACGGGCTGTCCAAGTGTTCGAGCTGCCAATCAGGACGAAATAACAAGAAAGTTAGTGGCCCAGTTTCAGCGCACTTCCATGGTAATAAAATAAGAGGAGTATGGTAAGGTATAGGAGGTTTAGAGCCCCGAAGTAACTCGGGCTATGTGGGACGCCGTAGTGTAGGGCTCCGAGTAAGCAGGGTTTCTAATAGACAGTCGCATCGCACACCGCATGGGTGCTTTTGCGCTTTGCCTTTGTCTAAATGCTATAGCTACGGATGGATTGAACAAGAGCACACCGGCGTTTTTTAATACCCTGCTGGCGCTCCACTACGGAGCCCGAAGATGTTCACTTAATTGGCAGGAATGGGAGATGCTAGTGCGCTCAACAGACCCGGCCAGGTAGAAGATTGACACTGACCGGGTGGCGTCAAAATAGTTTGTTATACCGTTGTTGTTAAATCTATACCCCCATCGTATGTAAAACTGCACGCACACACACACGCATGCACACACGCACATGCACACACACGCACGCGCGTGCGTACATAGTGAAAAAGTTACAACTGGTATGATTATCTTGCTTAATTGCCAACGGTTTCAGACGGTGGACCGTCCTGCATCAGGGTTTTAAGTCGAATGAATACAGAGGTGTGCGTATTTACGGACCTAAATGCAGAGCAAGAAGAGGCACTCTCTCTCTCTTTCTTTTCTTTGTGGAGAAAAACATGCACAAACCGTTGCCAAATAAACCAAGATAATCGTACCAGTTGTGACCTTTTCACTGTGCAAGCTTTCACTGGCCCATTGAGCAACCCTGACTGCTTCCACTAATATATATATATATATATATATACTATATAAACAAATTACATATATACTGCAGGAGGTCTGAAAAGGGTTCTCTATAATGTTGCGGTATGCCTAGGATGTAAATGGATGCCTTATGACAGATATACTCCAACAAGAATTTTTTGTAATGAATTTTGTGGAAGCGTTGTTATCTGTAGTCAAAATATGAATTTTCGAGTTTTCGCAGCTTTCTGTCTCTTCTCTCCACTTTTGTACAATCAAATGTCAGCGCTCCCCCCACCCCTCGACTCTCTGCCGGCAGCCGGAGTGGGCGGGGGGAGGGAGGAGCTCCCAGCCGTGGCCATGGTAGCAGCATGACGTCAGAAAGAGTTGGCACGGCAAACCAAAGATAGCTCTACGCTGCTGACGCAACGAGCGCTTCAAGGAGCAGGCAAAAGCCGGCACCGCTGGTTGCTCCGCGACAAACGAAGCGCGAATATTTAGGAACATATTGTAAATGATCGGCTCGCTATTGAGGTCTTGCACACGGCATGACTGCTCGGTGGCCGGTACTATAAATTATGCAAGCGTAATATAGCCAATCTGAAACACCCTTTTCATGGACGGTTAAGACCCAAATGCCAAAAGGCGACATCCCGGCTATCAATAAAGGGGAAACAGGACAAAAATCTACATTCATCATCAAGAAATAGGAATGCCTGTCAGGTGATGAGAGGCAGCACGTGAGAATATTCGCATTAGCGATCCTAATTGCACGCTCACTCGTGTAGGTGACAAAGCTGAAACCACCGCATTGTTCAGGAATGTAGTGCATCTTGCTTTATAGTATTTGCCAACCATATGCCGTGTAATTAAATTTAGAAATAAAGTTCAACCTGTCACGTGCACCGAAGCAGCGCCTAGAAAACTGCACAAAAAACGAATGCGTCCTATCAGTCCACCACCTCGGGAACGTAAGCACCTGTGTTGCAGATAGTGCGAAAATGGTATAATTAGCTCCCACTTTATATGTACATGGACGATTCTAAGCACAAGAACAAAATACTTTATAACTCTACTAGTAGACTTTATTTTCTTCTATGTGGCGCGGGCTTCGGGGGCAAGAACAACGCACCGACTGCCGTTCTCGCTAACAAAGAAACCGGTTCAGTTCGCCCTGCTGACTGGAGTGAAGACAGGCTGTGTCACTCTTTTCATGTTCTTCTCTTCTCACGGCAAAGGATGTCAACAACAAAGTTCATTCAACTAGATCAGCAGCAGGTTCCATGGAAGATGTCCGATTTGCTTTCGGTTCATTCTCTGTTGTGCATGCCGCATTCTCATTCATCAATATCTAGAGGTCACTCCTGCCTGACGCTGCCTAGGGGTTGCTTGCATCTGTGGTCCCGATTCTTCTGCTTAACAAGTTTAATTATTATGATTTTGTTTCTAAACAGATAGGGAGAGTAAACCACAACAAATAGACGTAGAAACAACCATGCGCCAGAAAGACGCACATATTCCTGTTCGGTGACGAAATGACAAAATGGCCAACGCCTATGAAATGTTGTTGTGGGGTATCGATGGCAGACCTGAGGTTATCACTCTCCTTGTGGCGAGGAAAGGTGCTTAGGTGTATCGGTCTAAACCAATAATGTGGCATGAAGACGACTGATGCTGCATGTGCTGGTGCTGGAGAAGAGAAAACACAGTGCTGAGGGGATTTACGGCAAGAGACTTCAATTTTCGAGACTTACAGAGTGACACGCTTCGACAGCAGCCAGCTGTCTGCCGACATAATTTTGATTCCGCTTATTTTCGTGGCGAGAGACTCGCAAGGAAAATTACTTTTACAGCTACCAAGTATTTTGTAGCTGCATAATTTTAGTGTAAGACCTTGTTGAAGCACAACACTTTCGTGGCGATCGATTTTTATTCGCCATTTCTTAAACCACAGCCGCAGTTAGCTAGGACACGTATGACTTCACAGGTTCGTGAGAGTGCATGCGCCATGTGGTTTTAAAAAATTCAATGCAATATGTACCAGGTGTTTCGACAAGCCACACATAATAATTTGATGCAAAAAGTTTTATGGGTTAAAAAGAAGTTTTTTCGGAATAATAGTACCAGTGCAAGCCAACGTAAAAAGACAATCAATCAAACTAACTTTTTAACTATTACAGACAGGCACTATATTGTAATTAGACTTTTGTAGCTGAGAGTGAGTAATATCCATGTCAGTTCTTAGAGTTTCGAAGACGCGGTTACCGTCGCCGTCTTGGTCGAACTAATTTCAACCATTTCAAGTGATAGTCGTAAACAATGGGTTGGCGGGGGAGCGAAAAGAGATGTCTTCAATCAAATCGCGACACCCCATGGCAAACGTTTCACGCGACAATCTCAGTCCCACCAGAGCTGCAGAGCTCCTCCATTTCTCGCCACTTTGCTGAACTCAACTGCCTATCGGTAACAGTTAAAAAGTTCACTATTAGAATTTAGGGGATCAGCTTACTAGTTAACATGATTCTCCACTTCACTGACGTCCGTCAAGATTATTATTGCTATGCAGGAAAAGCTGCCCATTGACTCAAAAACGCTATTCCAAAATATTAGTGGCCGGCTGTCCTGAAAACCCTGCTATATGCTGCTCCCCTCCAGCTTAATTTGTTTTTGTGCAGGTCAGGATGTCAAATTTCTTATCAAAGTATTTTGCCGAAGCACTGGAGACTCTGCAGATGTATAATAATCCTGCTTATGAAAGAACGACCAGAGTCCAGGTTAAGGTTACAGCAGCGCGCCGAGGCTATATTTGTATGCTTCATCCCCTTCAACCTTGTTGCACAAGTGCACTGAACTCCTCTCTCGTCCCGCTTTTCGCTCCTTCCATGTCTTGCCTCAAAGTGCGCTTTAAGTTTCCTCTGAGAAAGAGAGAAACTGACAGTGCCTTCGCTTTCCTTATCACTTCTTCCTCAACTCTAGGTGGCAAGGTGTTTGATTTCAGTAACGGCTTTGTTTGCGCGCATGTTCCCACTTTATTTTGCAATTATGCAATATAATATTGCGCCCTCTAACAAACTTAAACTGATAATGAGTTATTTTACAGAAACAATGGTGTCTAAAGTGCAATTTGTCCCTGTCAAAAGCCCTCCTTTATCCAGGTCACTACCATTTACGTTCATCAAGTTCGAAATGATCTGTATTATGCCGAACTTTCCTCGCCGTCAACAGCATGTCTAAGTGGTAGGAGAGATTACCTCCCCCCATTCTAGGGATGTTCGCTTTGTCAAAGTGTATTCGAGTGGCCCAATTATTAGCGGTTCTGCTCACCTCTAGGCAGATCTTCCGCTTCCGTCATCGTTGCAGCGGCAAGGATGCGGGCCCGTGCTCCAAAAGACACCCACACGTCGAATGCACACAGTGATGCAAATGCCCAGACTGCTGCACATGCCCAGACTGCTGCAAATGCGCACGCCTTCTGCCTGCTCAGAGAGGGTTCGATGGGCACGTGCTCTTGCTGCTGCTGGAAGACGGAAGAAGGTCAGCGTTCTGAAAATAGCACGTAGGGAAGCTCTTCACATGGCCAAACCAGTTCTCGGAAGGATCAGGTAAATATTTTATATTTAATATACTACTAAGCGTCTACACAAGCGGCGATATGCGTCTGAAAAATTAAGCGCAATCATTATCGGCTAAGGCGAGGACACCACAGAACTAAGAAGAGACAACAGGTGGCACCTGCAGTGAGTTTGGGCGAGTGAGTGGAGTGAGTGAGAGAATGGCGAGAGTGAGTGCATTAGAGAGGGTGGGAGTGAGTGAGTAAGTGTGAGCGAGTGAGTGAGTGAGTAAGTGAGTGAGTGAGTGGGTGAGTGAGTGAGAGTGAGTGTTTGTGCGTGGGTGTATGCACGCGTGCGGGTGTCATCAATTAATAATAGATTAGTTGCTGATATTTCTTTTTTTTATGAACACGTTTACTGGTAAAAAGTCTACTATTGCATTGTGTCCTATGAGTAGACTGGGTTGAAAAGGGACGAGTTTTCAGTAAGACAGTCTGAGAAGCTTTTTCTGTTTTCTAGCTTTCTGCATGAGAATAAAAATATGGTTTACAATGGTTTATTATTACAATATCCTGTGAGCTTTCTTTTTGTGAATTTTTTCTTTTGGTATATGTCTTTATTCTCGTGTTTCGGTTTTTCAACTCACATACTTTTCTTATCTTTATTTTGTCGTAATTGTGTGCATTTTTCGTTGTATGCGTTATTCCATCCTTTAGCCAGTTTATGCGTGTTTCTGTATAGAACTCCGCTTATTAATATCCTATGGGCCATGACAGTATCAAAAATAAATAAACATCTGAAAAGAAATCATTTTGGACGACAATGTAAAAAAAATGTGCAGGCAAAAGTCAAGCTCAGTCGAAACGAAGTGTTCTCGCATGTCATACGCAGTTTAACTACGTAAAAAGTATGTAATTTTTACAATTGTTGCTCGGTTCGCACACTGCTCTTCTAATTACATTCGAGCTGAGAGAGGACACAGCACGAAAAATACCCAGACCCATCTTCCGATTTCTTTTCTGTGCTTAGTCCTGTTTCCCTAACTTTATTTACTAAAACGATTCCGGCTCACCTGATTATGACCAGAGTGCAAAAGCCAGAAGTAATAAAGGTTGCGTTAGCAATTTCAGCCAACAGTATCACAGAAACGAACGCGGAACGGGGGGGGGGGGGCGGGCACGTAGTACGGGGGAAAAATTCCACAGGTGTGAAAGGAGAATGTTACGAACTGCAATCGTCAAATAGCATGATCGCTTCTATATCTGAGCACAAAAAGTTAAAGCGATGCACCGAAGTCTCTTTACGTGCGGAAATGCGAAAGCATTTAGAGTACTGTTGCCTCCTAGAATGAACAGGGAGCGACGCAAATTCTTGTCTAGGCGTTTTTTTTGTGTGTTCGTCTTTTGTGACGACATCAAGTCGCCGACAACTTCTTGTTTATACGTTTCTATCACGTGATTGCTTGATAGCGTCGCTGTCGCCAATTATTCCTGCTTAAATCTATTACTGTCATTATTACAGTCACTATTTTATTATTCATTGGTTACCTGTTATTGTTTGATTTTGATTATTATTACCTGTTCTATTTTATTACCATCTGTTAGTCACCTGGTTATCGTTAAAAAAAATTTATTCTTATCGTCATTATCTTGTGAACACATCGCGTGTTTACAGCTCGTGTACACATCTCGTGGTCACGTAATCAATGAGGCAAGAAATGCTTTTGCACTAAAAACAACCAATACGCTTACACATGTGAGCAGAATTTGTAAAAACCCGAGTTTTCGGCATCAATCTCTCCTCTTATTTCAAAAATAACGAAATCTCATTTTTATTAATTCTGTACAACATGTTTTATTTAGGCTAGTGGGGCATTCTCTATAAGTTTGCGCTTGTGTTCAGCACCTTTTTTCCCACCTTCAGAGCACGGACGACGGATTCATGGTCGCTACAACGTGTCGAAAGTCATAGACGCACCTTCGTCCTCACCTGCCGCATGTCTGCGGCTGGAGGGCTCAGGAATTCGAGGGTGCTTGCAACAGGCAGGTAGTTTGCAGCGCCCACGTGATGATAAAGCTCCAGGCAAAGAAGGCGTCCGTTGCCTCCAAAACAAGACCGGGATTGCCTAGGGTTAGGGCTAGAAATCAAAAGACAATAACGGGAAAGATTCTGGTTCAGTTTGAACTCAGCCTCACATGTTGCAAAAAGCATCGGTGTCTGATAAGCTTTCTATCACAATTTCTGTATTAACTGCAAAACGTTTTATTTTGCATCTATAATATGAGCGCAGAGCAATTGCATTTAGTACGCAAATATGATAGCTGCAAAGAAAGCATCCAAACACCTTTTAAGATGCAGACGTGAGGCTGACAGCTAAGTGTCGGCTGCACAGGATGCAAAGCAGTCACTATAACAGGCTGGTTAGGATGACGCCTAGAAAATTCACTCCTGAGTACATGGTACTGTTATTATTTTCTCAATGGGGCGTACGCCAGAGCCTTCAATCTGTAATAAAAGTTTCATGATGGCTTCAACATTTTCCGCTCTCAATGACATTTTTTGCACCACATATCAACTATGTCCTCTACACGCGACATTGGGCAAGTTTTCTTCCGCAAATTCGTGTTTACAGCAGCAATTCATAAGAATGCCAAAAGCAGTGTGGCAGTCAACCATCTTTCGACTTTCTCAACACTGTCAGGAGTGGCGTTTGCTATTTTAAAAATCTGAGTGAACCGACGAACTAATGCACCCGTTTAGGTATTAGCGTAAGCGAAATCCCGGGATTGGTAATAATTTTTAACTCTTTGTGTACCTAACAGAGAAAGGCATAGCGGAGACCTGCGGGCAACAACGGGACATGGGAAATGCAAAAACTCTCCTGGGAGATGCTACACGTCTCACCGCCAGCTATAGCGTAGCCCAGAATAGAGACTCGTCTGTTTACAACGACAATAACAAAAACCTTGGTTAATATTTTCTGCAAAGTTTGTATAGGCCATCTGGTGCTCACAGCATGCGGCTAATGAGAGTGCGGTGCATCAGGTGCAGCCTCTGAACTCATGAGGAAGAATTTTTTTTTACTAGGCCACGCCCCTTGACACGGCCTTCTTTGCAAATAGGGAGAGGCCTCATGAAAATACAAAACCACCGGCCGGAGTCGAGGCCACCTTCTCCTGGAAACCATCACATCGACTGATGGGAGCGAAGGATTCAGGTAGAGGAGGACTTGTTCACAGCATGCAACGTGGAAGACATTGGAAGCAAGTGATATTAAATTAAAAAGTGGACACTTAAGGTGCGAACTCACCGCTAGCTGCATGAATGCTTATTTTAGGCTAAAAAATTTCAGTGAGCTACATTTAGGCCCAAAAGTATCGATAGCAACCTTAGTTTTCAGAAAAAAATCATCTGGTTGCTGCCTCTTGGCGAAATATTTTCTCGTGTCATGTATGATACACCATGAAGTTTGAAGTACTTTAAACTATAAAACTGCATTTAAAAAGAACCCTCCGCGGTGGCTCAGTGGTTGTAGGCGCTGAGTTCAGAGTTTCCAGGCTCGAACCCGACCATGGCAGCCCTGTTTGGATGGAGGCGAAATGCTAAGGCGCACGTGGGCTGTGCGATGTCACTGCACGTTAAAGATCCTCAAGTGGTCGAAATTATTCCGAAGCCCTCCACTGCAGCACATCTTACTTCCTTTTTTCTCTCAGTCACCCTATATGCCTTCCCTTACAGCGCGGTTCAGGCATCCGCCGAAATGTGACACAGATATTGCGCCATTTCTTTTGCCCAAAAACAAACTTTCAAAGTAAGAAACCATTACTCTACACAAATATCAGTAGTGAACAACAGAATGGTAATTCCTGAAAGAAAAGTATAGGTAGACATATCCAACCAGACTAGCCCTAAGTTGAATTAAAACACTTGTCCTGCCTGCGCCCCAATGGCATCTTTGAAATATGCTTTAAATGCAACACCTTGAAGCTGTTTGGGTGCGCGGTAGCATAATATCATTGCTGGGCGAAGTCACGCAATCACGCGACCACTGAATGGCGGCGTACCAGACATTCGTGAATTTCGTGAAAGGTGAGTTTCGTAACCGCAGTGAATAAGTATGATTCAGAAATTTACTGGCGAGCTGACCCAACAACCACCACACCGATGTCGCAGGAAAAAATACGAGCCGCGAAAAACAACAAAGCGCTCTGTGTTGTGTCCCTTCTCCGTCCATCTGTCGAGCTGTTAGGGATCACCGTGAACACCAGCTCGCCCAGCAAATGGTACTGTCGAACAAAGGAAGATGCCACCAACTGCCGAAAGAGCATGAAGACAAGAAGACGCAACAGCTGAAAGGTTTGGATTACTTTCGCCCACCTCAGGCTCGGGAATCGCTAGTTCGCGCAGCAATCTAAAATTAACAGCCCCTCTTCCCCCGCCTCCCCACTTTTTTCTCCCAGGCGTGCAAGAGGCTAAAAACTTCCGGAGCAGGGCTCGTGTTCGACTTTACTATCAGCTTTAATCACGGAATTTATTTCTACTTGTGTTCGCAGTGTATACTGATCAAGTAGCAGTACTGCATATTGTATAACCAACCACTATATATGACCTCTATAGACTGCGAGAAAGCACGTGACTCCGTCGAAATTTCACCAGTCATGCAGTCATTGCTCAACCAGAGTGCAGAACAACCTTATATAAAATACTGGAAGGTTTCTCTAGCTGATGCACAGCCGCCTTAGTCCTCCATAAAGCCAGCAATAAAATTCCAATCAGAAAGTGCATCAGGCAGTGAGACACAATCTCGCCAGTGCCATTCACCACCTGTTTACAGGCAATGAATTGCGGTGAATAGCATTTAGAGGCCTGGATTGGAAACAGTTGAAGATAAGAGTTAATGAAAAATCCCAAAGTAATCTGCTATTCACTGATGACATTCGCTTGCTATGTCATGCTGTGTATGAACAGCAATACATGACCAATGAGTTGACAGGCAGAGCAGTACTGTGGGTCTAAAATGTAATATGCAGAAAAAGAAAGTAATGTTCAACAACCTCGAAAGGGAACATAACGCTACAATAGTTAGCGATGTGCTCAAGTGGTAAGCTAATACATCTACTTAGGGCAGGTAGTGACCGCAGATCCGGTACACTATAGTTAAATAACTAGAGGAATAAGAATGGCTGAAGTGCATTTGGTAGGTTCTCTGAGATCATGAATGCCATCTTACCCATATCCCTCAGCAAGACAGTATTTCACAGCTTTTATCTCACTGGTGCTCACATATAGAACAGAAATGGTGGCGGCTAAAGAAAAAGGTTCGACTTAAGGACAGCACTGCGAACTATGGAAAGAAAAAAAAAGATAGCGTAACGTTAAGAGGGAAGAGGGCAGTGGGTGTCAGGGATCAAATACGGGTTACTGACATCCTAGTCGAAATTAAGAGGAAGAAATGGGATTGAGCTGGTCGTGTAATGCAAACGCAAAATGACGTGTGGTCCTTAAGGGTAACAGACAGGACTCCAAGGCTGGAGAAGCGTGGCAGGGGCGGCAGAAAATTAGGTGGGCAGACGAGATGAAAAAGTTTTCGAGAAATGGGTGGCCGCAGCTGGCACAGAAGAGGATTACATGGAGATATATGGAAAAGGCCATTGTCCTAGCTGCAGTGATAGCAGTAAGGCACCTGCTGCTGATCATGATCTCAGAAAACAATGCATGCTAATCTCGGCATTACAACTATGACCCCGGTGCATACGCGTTAGTTATAGCTTATAATGCACACTTTTACAGCGAAAGCTGTTATCACTCTGATTAAGCCTTATAGACCGGAAATATAGCATGGAATCCATAGCACCGGGCCTGGGACTCTCATTTCTTAGTGAAATATTTTAAATAATAATTATACTTTTGTCTAACATGAATCAATTATATTCAGTAAGTTAAAATCAAATGGCACCTGTCGACCATGGCCAGTGGCAAAATGGAGAAGGGATAACCCCCTTCTTCACGTCTTCGGGAGAGCAGGCAATCGTAAAGTTCGAGAGGGAAGAAGTTGAGCCAGGAAAGGTGACGAGAGGCCTACATGCTTAGGTTGTTAAGGCGAGAGCGGCTGTAGAATGGGGAGTCAGAAAAGGGCTGCCAGGGAAGAACAGAGAGGCTGCTTTTTCTAGAATTACGGGGTTATGACTTATGAATTCGGCGAACTATGCATCCCAGAGAGTGGTTTTGTGGCATAGTACAAGGATATATGGGTAAACAAAACTGTGACAACTTTGATTCATTTATGCGCTAGGTCTTCAAGGCAAGTTCTTCAAACATCCATCCAAAAAGACTCGCTCTGAAACAAACGTTGAGCTCCACTACATTACAGGCGCGCAGTGCGACCGCCATTCAGCCTCTAATCTCCGCAGATGACACAGACGAAGTAATTCACAATTCTCTGTTCTCGCCATACCCTTCCTAATCCCTTCATGGCAGCCACTCGCCGGGTGCTTCCCGTGATATCCGCCCTCCTGTCTGAAACTCTTACACCCTCACCTTACGCTCCTAATTTTACCATGGCAACCATACTCAGTTCCTCCTCTCTCTCTACCCCATCCTCCAAAAGCAACGAATCCTCAGGTGGCTCCCGTGGCGATCCCTTCACGGCTGCGCAATCTTATGTCCTCGCTATACGCTCCTCCCTCCATACAGTGACAGCCACCTTCGGAGTGTTCCGCCTCTCTTGCTGTGCTCTCCTGTGCCTGCGGTAACCACCCTAGAAATTATTAGGCACGCCGTTCTCGACATACCCTCGACGTTCCGCTGTTCTCGTGGCAAACTGGCTCCTGCTACGCACTCGCAAACACTAGGATTAGCTTACGCTTTCCAAAGTAACCACCCTCACAGTCGTTTCCGGGGCAGCAAGTTCTCTTTTGCGCTTTCTGTAGCTGACGCCGCAGCCTGGAACTCACACGGCAACCATCCTTAGATTGCGGTCCTCTAGACTCGGCACGCTCGATTCCTTAGACGGTATGCTCCTTCCAGTTGGGTATCTCACCAGGGTTACCATGACAATGAGGCTTCGGTTATGCAATCTTCCGCTCTGGCCGTACCCTCCTTCTTCCGCGGTAACGATCCTCCGACTATTTACCATGACAACCCCCCCCCCCCAGTTGCTACAATAAATTGCAAAACTCATTAATCTTTAATCGCATTTTACCCTTTAAGAAATGTCCTCTTTCCCTATAAACCCCAAGGACAGATACCATTCCAACTCATTTAGCATGGCTATACACAAAAACGAGTAGACTCCGAACAAAAGCAAAAATAAAAAGACTAAGCCTAGTTTTTGGGCTCCAGCAGCGGAATAGTTCCCAACAAAAAAAACCCGCTTTCTCTTGTTGGCCAGGGAGCCATAATGAATTTGAGACATGGTCAACTCCTCGAATCTTCGCAGCCCTCCTTACCTGTTGTCTTCGGTTTCTCCAGTCATCTAATCGGTGGCGAGGAAGCGGGCTTCAGCTTTCGGCGGCACCCACGTGATGACTGCACAATAGACGCTGCCGACGCTTGCATTCTCTGCATCTACAGAGAAGGTATGATCGAGATTGGCTCTTGCTGTTGATGCTTGCAAACAAAGGCAGAACATCATTACTGCTCATCATCATCATCATCATTAGCCTGACCACCCACTGCAGGGCAAAGGCCTGTGCCATGTCTCTCCAATTAACCCTGTCTTTTGCCAGCTGCATCTACCCTATGCCTGCAAACTTCTTAATCTCATTCATCCGCACACCTAACCTTCTGCCGCCCCTTCCCATGCTTCCTTTCACTTGAAATCCACTTAGTTACCCTTAAGGACTAGCGGTTATCTCTCATTCCCATAAAATACCCTACACAAGCCCATTTATTTCTCTTGAATCCGACTTGGATGTCATTAACCCACGTTTGTTCCCTCACCCAACTCTGCGCGCTTCCGGCCTCTTAACATTACACCTATTATTTTTCTTTCTATGGGTCGCTGCGTTATCTTTAAGCTGAACTCTTTTCGTTAACCTCCACGTTTCTGCCCCATAGATGAGTACCAGTAAGATACAGCTGCTGTACACTTTTCTATTGAGGGATATTAATAAACTGCCAATCATGATGTGAAAGAACCTGCCATATGCCCTCCACCCCATGCTTATACTTCTACTTATTTCCCTCTCATGATCCGGATCAGCTGTCATTGCCCGCCCTAAATAGAGGTATTCCTTTACCACTTCCAGCCCCTCGCGTCTAATTGTGAACTGTTGTTGCTTTGCTAGACTGTTGAACATTACTCTGGTTTTCTGCGTGTTAAGTTTTAGACCCAGCGTTCTGTTCTGCCTGCCTAATTCATTGATCACGATTTACAGTTCAACTTCTTTGTGAATCAGCAAGCCAATGTCATCAGCGAATCGCAGGTTACTTAGGTTTTCTCTGTTAACTGCTATTATAGCCAGTTCATGCGGTTTTTCAGAAGGCCGAAGAACTGTTGAGAAAATGATCACGCTCGATAATAGGCCATATTCACTGCAAGTTGAGGCCCATAGTAATAGCGTTGAGGCTGAAATGCACAGTTCACTGTTCACCTCCTCGTTCATGCTGAGAATGCCTAGCAAGGAAGCTTGTTTCTGGTGTAGCTGTTCAAAAATCTTTATGTGCGACTCTACTCTAGAGTCCGCACCATGGGTCAATGTACTCCCTACAGCTCTTCCGCTGCGAAGAAGTTTTTAATGCTTCTGTTTCCGGTTCCCTCATGCCGCAAACTAATTCGTGCCTCCTAAACGTGGGCACTAATATAAATGCCGAATTGTGGTGACCTGTCGCTAGAGCGTTTTCAATTGATTTTGTTTGTCATCGCAACAAAAACTGGTTATTCAGCAGTTTGAGTGTAATGATCAAAATACTCCTCGTAGTGTCCCCAAGGGCTAGAGTTCAATAGGCTTCAAAAGGCTTGTTCTATTCTCATTTGTATCAATGACCTCGCAAACATACCAGAGTTGAGCAAGTTTGACTTCGCTTGCTCCAGTCTAATCTGTGCATGACCAAACACGTCATCACTCTTTATATATATATGCCTTCTTATCGGAAATAAACGTTGTTCATGGCCGATACCGGGCCATGCAAATGGTGGCAGCAGTCCCCATCCACTATGTCCACCCAGTAGAAGCTGCATCGGCCCCGAAACCATTCGATACCTTGGGCGACACATGGACTGGTTGGAAAACATGGAAGAGTGAGTTCATGCTATTTTCCACGGTTACCCTGTTAAGTCAATAGCCTAAAAAAGTGCAAGCGCTGACGTTATTTTTTAACGATTGGAGAAGATGGCAGGAAAACTTCTGGCGCTTTCATTTTCCAGAAGGAAGAGGTTATGAAGGACGTCGACATTTCTCCTAAAAAGTTTGAATTCTACAAACCATCGATGAATCTGACATTTCACAAGTTTCACTTCGGATCAAGGGACCAAAAACAAGGGGAACCTTTTAACGACTGGCTGACAGACCTAAAGCTCCTAGCAAAAAACTGCGTGGTCGGAGACTTGGAAGACCGCTTGCCCCACAGCCGCACTATGCTGGGAGTGGAAGTGAAAGGTTTACAGCAAAATCTACTTGCCAAAAATTTGTCGTTTGAGAAGGCCAGTCACAATATGCCGAGGCCACGAACAAGGAAAGGAGCAGTTTAAGGAAAACAGGGGAGGCCCCGAAACAGCAGGCGACTGCTGTAGTACTTGCGGTCGGCCTGCGAAAGTCGGCCTTGTAGTCATCATATTTATTTCACTCACCGTGGCGTAACGTGCCAGTCTCACGGGAGGGTGTGCACAAAGTGCGGTGGGCGTAGTTACTTCGCCGGAGCATGCAAAGCGTCGGCGCTCAGTCATAACTAAGTTTCGGAAAAGAAACTGCGTGAACTGCAAGGCAAGGATGACGGCAATTTCATTTTGAAACTTCGACCGTCGGTGCTGTAGCCTCAGAGCATTGGAGCGTGACAGTTTAAATTGAAGGACGCCCATACATGTGCAAGA
This sequence comes from Amblyomma americanum, assembly GCA_030143305.2. Classification (NCBI taxonomy): domain Eukaryota; kingdom Metazoa; phylum Arthropoda; class Arachnida; order Ixodida; family Ixodidae; genus Amblyomma; species Amblyomma americanum. Next base: position 59,498 of record JARKHS020021601.1, on the reverse strand, counting down.
TGGACAGAGGAGCTAACTGCTGTGTAGGTTTGAGCAAGGGTGTCGGCAAGCTGCCGAGCCAACCTCACTAAGAATGTCGCGAAAGGTTAACGGCGTTCTTCGCCATAAACCTCTGGAAAAAACAAAAATTCTGGCTGCATCTGCGCGATAATAACAAAGTGCAGGAAGAGATGCTATTTGTAGTCGACCATAACGTGCCCGTGACTCTCACTGGATCAGTAGCTGAACACCTGGGTCTTATTTTCCGCTTGAAAAATGTACATGCAGACCCGTTGCACCCAGCAGCACAGTCGTTTCAAGATATTTTCAGTGGAATGGGGCTCTCAAAAGGCATAGATTACATGATGAAGCTAAAGCGCGGATCCGTAGGAGTGGTCGTGCAGGCGAGGAGAGTTCTGATGGCTCTTCGAGAGAAGTCAACGAGGAGCTCTGGCGCATGGAAGAATGAGGCGTCATATCCAATTAAATGAGTCAACAGAATGGTCCAGTCCTATGGTCACGGTAGTTAGGAAAGAAAAAGTACCCATCTGCCTAGACACCTACAGCACTAAACAAAGCTTTGCCACGAGAGAACTACACCATGATCACCCTTGAAGATGATGTTCCCAGGCTTGCCGGAGACATGCTGGAGACATTTAAAACTCTGTACGCAGTTTCAGGATAATGCCAACTAAAACTAGCTGACACGAGTTCGAAGCTCTGCGCAATGAGCACAATTTACTGATGCTATCGCTTCCTGGGCATCCCTTTCGGAATTCCATCAGCCTAGGTTTGCCGAACGCCTCAGTTGTAATGGATGACATCCTCTTTTGGGGAAAGACAAAAGAAGAGCACGACTACAAATTGCAGCTGCTGTTAACATGCTCTCACGAACATAACCTGACATTGAACTTAATTGAAGAAATGCTCATTTTTTCCAGACCTAGGTGCGCTACTTGAGGCACGTGCTCACTGCAGACGGCCTGTGAGTGGATCCACAATGCGTACAAGATATTCTGGAAATTCCAGCACGTAAAGGAAGAAGTTTTTCTTGGCGCAATAAACTTTGTGCAATGTTTCATCCCTAATATATCTCGGGTTACCGCCCCTTTTCGGTCTTTGCTCCGAAAAGAAATCACACGGGTACGGACAGAAAAGCAACAAGAAAGCTTCGAAAAGTTGCAGGAGGCACTGATAACAGCCCTGATGCTCCGTTATTTTGACCCAAAGAAAACAGTTGCCTTTTCAGTTGAAGCAAGTCAGTTCGGGATAGGCGCGGTTCTGATGCAAGATGCGCATCCCGTTGTTTTTTTGTAGCGGTCACTCGCAGATGCCCAGCAAGCATATGCTCAGATAGAAAAGTAAACTTTAGCCATAGTGCTCGTATGCACCAAATTTAATAATTATCTATTTGGACAGCATGCTGTAACCGTTGACACCGACCATTGGCCATTGGCATATTCAGTAAATCACTGCACCAGTGCCCGCTTCGCTTGCAACTCACGTGACTGACGTTGCAACCTTACCCCATAATCGCGATGTATGAACCTGGCAAAGAACTGTTCCTCGCCGATGCTATATCACGTTTTCCCAGTAAAGCATGCATGTAAGAAAACGAACAATTGCAAGTCAATGTTCTTGATTGCATTCCAGCCTCAAAGAACTGCTTGAAAGACCTGCTTGCAGCAACCGGTGACGACAACCACCTGACAAATCTGTGGGAATACGCAGAGACAGTGAGGCCTCTCCACAGGATCGAGGTCCCAGAACAACTTCGGGCCTACTGCGGATACCGAGACGAGATATACGTGCAGTATGGGCCCGTGTTTTTTTTTTATTCGAGAAGTGTGCCATGAGGCATAAGTTGAAAAAGGAAAGGGGGAAGGAATGCACAGGATTGAAAGTTAAAAGAAGGAGTGAAGAACCGTTGCGCTGAGGTAGTCGCAGAGGTTGTTAATGAAACGGTTGTGCATTGTCCACTTCACGTGTTTTGATGCAGCCCGTGTTTTGAAGCAACAAGGTAATCATACTCGAGTCAAAAAGATCATACATGATCCGCCTTCACGCGGCACACTCTGGAACGGATAAAATGAAGGCGAGGGCTAGGAACATGATGTTATGGTCGAATATGGCATGCTAGTTTGAGTAGTTCTGCAAAGGCTGCAGGGTGCGGCACAAGATTAGCCACGAAAGACCAAGAAGCCTCTCTTAAGTCACGACGTTCCCAACCTACCCTGGCAGGTTGTTGGCGTTGGCTTTTTCTTTTACGAAGGTCACGAATTTGCGCTCATTGTTGACTTTCACTCGTTTTTTTTCAAATTCAGGGACTTCATCCCACCACAGCCTCCTCGCTGAGCACATGGTGTTCTGAAATCTTTTCTTTTCACAACTTGCCTGTGAGCAGGAATATTCGACATCCTTTTAACAGCCATGAGATTAAGGTTTTCTGAATAGCCTAGGTATAGACCCCGTCGCGTCAAGTCCCTACCACCCGCGGTCTAACTGCATGACGGAAAAAGCGGTGCAGGAAGCCAGGAAGGTTCTAAAAAAGTGCTCCCTTAAAATTCACGCATTTCATATGGGTTTGCTTGAATGGCGCTATACTCCACGTGATATGTGCTACAGTTCCTTGTATAGAGGTTGATGAGTCACCAAACTCGGACTCCTCTTCCGGTGCCTACAAGTCCCTTGGAATCGCAAGCGATACCCAGCACTGTGGTCAACTGCAGGAATCGTGATACAACAACGCCTAAGGACGTACTACAACCGCGGCAACACGTACCTGCCACCTGTGACACCACGCTAGCAGGTCACCGTGTATGACACAATTAACCGGACCTGGTCTCCAGCTGGCTTCCAAAGGCCAGCTAACGAGCCTTGCTCAGCGATCGCCAAAATGGAAGACGGATGAGAACTTCGAATAACATGAGAATATCTACGACTGATAAGTACTGAACCGGAAACCAGTGGTGCCACTCAAGAACGCCCTTGCAGAGATCCCGCCCAATAAATACATCGAAGCACAAGGTTGCGACGCGAACTCTGTCGCTACCATCTACCCAAGCGAAGCTGAACCCAGTTTGTGCAATGAACGGAAGATGTAGCAGAGCTCAGCAAGTCTGACGTCACTCACTTCAGCCTAATCTGGGCTTGACCCAATAGACTATTCATCACCCGATGCGGGGTCGTGCACAGCGAAGGTGTTCAGAGTTAAGAACGATGTTCCTTGCTTGTGTCACTGCATATGTATTTAATGGCAGCAACTTGATCCTGGCAATTGAAAACTATATAAAAACTAATCCAAACGATTTTTATTGGTTATTCTACAACAAATTAGCTTTAAGCACTGAAAAATTCAAACTTGTGTTGTTTTGTCTGAAACAAAGGTTTGTTCACTAATGTGATTTGTATACTGATTATACTGTCACTCATACTGTCCTTTCTGTTAAATACTTAGGTGTATTTGACAGCCACTTTGTAATGAACAGGTGCTTATAGTGTGTGTAAAACCATTTCACACTGTTGTTTTACCATGGCAAAGGCATGCCAGTGGTTCGCACGCACGAATCTTCGGCACATGTACTTTTCGCTGTGCCACAGCCATCTCAATTACTGCAGTGAATCATAAGGAGTAAGATACAAAACTTTTTTAATAGAGTCCACAAACGCGCTTCGCTAACCATACCTTCATTACTGCTCCAGCCAATATGTATTATTTTTGTTTGCTTTTCAGGAACAAGTGATTGAAATCTTTCATCAAGCAATGCTGTGTGACAACTTACACAATTAAAAAACAACCCTATGCCTCTTGGTATGGCCTTTATACCCGTTCGGAACAGGAGGCAAGCCAGCAACGGTACTTTTTTGAGGGATTAAAATGTGGAACACGTTTGCGATTGAAATAAAGCTGCCAAAGTTTTAAACCGACTTGCAAACGCAGAAGCTTCCTTGAAATACATGCACGGTTGCAACTTTGGTCTTAAACCCACGTAAAATTGTGGAGGCTGACCTATGCGCTATTTTTTTATGTTCATTTTCGACAACTGGCTAGCCACAACGGTTATCGGAAGAAATGTATTTAAAAATTGTTTTATGCCGTAGCTGAAGAAAACCTGCTTGAATATTTAAAGAAAAACCTTTTGGTTTTAACATTGACTGCTCCGCGTTTTTGGTTTCGTCTTGTACTGTTCCAGCCAGTCGATATTTCTTGTTTTCTTTTGTGGGACGGTTTATTTAAATTGTGCTGATGCATTTACATAACCTGTTCTTCTGACAGGAATGCAAAACAGTTCGAGATCGATTGGTGTTTCCTCTCTTGTTTTCCCGAGAATACACAGTTATTTAAAATAGCTTGCTTAATAAATATAAGCATAACAGGACGATGTAAAAATCAGTATAACCGAGGACACAAAATTCAGCGTGGAGACAAGATATGCAGAAATAACATTTTGACAATATCTGCGTCGTTAAGATCTCGGAGGACGGAAATTTTTTGGGGGGACTCTCCCGAATAAAGGCTGAAAATTTTCACTTTTCTCTTTTTGATAATTTGTGCTTAAAGATGATGCATTAATGCATACATTCATAAAAACGTGAATTTTGTGCCCGGATTATAAGAGCCAATGAACTAGAACATTTAGAGATAGCTAAGCCAGCGCGGCAGCTCAGCCACTTGAGGACAGTGTAGGCAACCCAATAGAGCTGCCAGCTCTGGTGAGCTGAGGTTGCAAATATGAAACACAGGCAGCACCTCTGAGAAGGATGCAGAAATATGTCACAGGACATGCAGGACGAAGGTTTTAAAAAGACTGCCATCACAAGTGCAGCCTATGATTACACTGATCTCTCTTTAGTGACCTTTCATAGCAACGTTAAAATGGTAAATTACAAAACTGTGAATGCACTATTGGTCCCCAAACCAGCAAATTACTTGTGCGTGGTGAAGGCTCTGATGTTATTCACATGTAGCGGGAAATGGAATGATGTAAGCAAGACTTTGAGAGTTACCTTGGCCAACCTGGATAAATACAATACTCACTAGGCTGGGTTTCGAACTCTCGGGGGCACGAACAGTTGTAAGCTTTTCTGGCCACTGCACGAGAACTTTATGCTAACGCAGCTGCCGACCACCGTCCTTTTGATTTGTTGGTTGGTAGACATCAAATAAAGATGGCACATTCCCCATGGCACTACAGGGAGTGGCCAAGAAACAGGCGGTGATTTGCAGTAAACATCAGTGTTTACAGGGGGACACGAAGTAGTAATAGGGTACAGGCGGGCAGATTGCCCGACACAATGACAGGGGTCCTGTTAAAGGGGAGATCGAAGACGGCACCGTGGCTTTAAGCCTAAATTCGAATACAACGCATGCAATGTTTCAATTTCGCACTGACTGAGAGCAGGAAGAAAAAAAAGGCTATAAAGAACTCAGAATGGAAGTCGCAGCGTTTATGCATGGAAATTTTGAACAGCACAGCACACACTCCTGTTGCTTCATCCAAGCAAAGAAGCGCCAATGAAAAGAACAACCACAGTGGATAAAGGCAGACCTAACTGGTGAAACAGAATTTGTAATAGGCGCCTCCTCAAAGAAGAGAAGCTGTGGCAGAACAGCAGGAAGTGATCTATTATGTTCGGCTCCGTAAATATAGGGCACAGTGGGGAAACCTCCAGGCCACATTTGTGAAAGTCGAAAATTAGCAGAGCAACCAGGCAACGCAAAAGCGTGAAAGGGACCTCTAGTCTGCGCAGCGCCAGTGTTTGCTACTACAAGTATACAGAAGATGGTAATATTTGGGAAACGATGTAAGAGCCGACGCAGCAATTCCTGAAACATTGTGTAGCTGCGAAATCCCACTGCAGCTGTATATGCACATGGCAGGACAGCAATAAACAAGTCTGTAGAGAGAGGCCTTTGCTAAAAATCAACCTCATTTAAAAGTCAATGTGCCCAGGTACCCAAAGCAACCTTAAAGAATTTTGATGAAGGGGAATCAGGAACTTGAAGAGGCGCAATGTCCGAGGCTCAGTAAGTGATAATAATGAAGAGCAAATGGACCAAGTCCTTCATAATCATGACTTGTGAAACGGTAATGTCTTTTTTTTTATGTAAGGCTATGATTACTGCTAAGGATGCGGAAGATAAATTGGAGTAAAGTTTGAAAAACGGAGGGAAAAGGACTAGCCCGATAAAGGTGAAAAAACGCCCACAACTGCTTTTTCACGATCCTGCGGGTCATCGGTAGCAATAAGAACAGGGCACGTTAAAGAACCCCAGGTGTGTCGAATTTCCAGAGCCCGGAGAATTTCCAGAGAATTTCCGGAGCGTGATTGAGAGCAATAACTGCAGCAGACGAGACGTTCTCAAGAGTTTCCAAATGGCTCAGTCAAGAGTCCACCTCTTGGACTAAGGCCTTGGAACACGCTAGATGAGGCGGAATGAATGCACTCACCGGGTGGTTGGCGAAGGAGGTAGACTTCAGGAGGTAGACTTCACAATCCTTGTCCTGTCACCTGCAGAAGATACCACCCCTGCCGAACTGCCACACATCAGTGATCCGCATGTAGTTCGAAGGGCTGCCTGGTCAGCCTCCGGGTTGTTCAACCGGATCGCACCTCCATCGGAAGGCAGTGCTGAAGAGCCAGGAATGCTGGTAGCACCACTGCGAAAAAAGAGAGCAGTTGGGAGCTCGTCGTGAGTGAGAGACCGACCAAGGAGAAAACTTCTGGCCAGGAGAAAATGTACACAGTAAGGGGATTACTCGCACCTTCTAAGTGAAATTACCTTCCACAAGTATTGTGGTTACCCTGGCTAGGAGCTTCTTATTTTGCTGTCCATGGCCTAATTGTCTTGCTCGCGTTTCAGTTCTTGATGACAGTACATAAGTACATGCATAAATACACAACAATATAGATGTTTGGTGAGTATGTAATAGTTCTACCCTTCAAAAACTCAATGCTACGTGGATGTGTCACTCCTGTATGCTTCTGGAATTCTTTAGCCAGATCGATAAGCAACTAAGAGGCTCTCGTATTAACCTCGCTATTCCATGCAAACATTGGCACAGCATTGCACTTCTCGCAGAAGGCTCCGGGAAGCGCGCCGAATCTCGCTTGCAGCGCCTGAGCAGGTGATGCAACCACCCTCGGTAAGAGTATGTATGCTTTCAGCCGGACACCCTCAAAAAAGCGTCATGAGCACAATGTGTTTTATTATGCTTGACTGAAACTAGGCTAGTAATCGCGGTAGTGATCTTTTAAGTCACAATAAATGCCGAGTAAAACAGACAAATCGGAGCAGTCAGCGCAGCAGCAGAAGACAGCCTCCATCATGATAACTGATGGTTGAATTATGCAGGTTGCAAGAGACGCCACAGTGCAAAGATCTGGTTGAATTCAAACCACGTGTGGCCCGACCAACGCTACTGCAGGCTTGAATATTTAAGCACGTTTATTCATCCCCCCCTCACCCCCACCCCACCTCTCTTTGCCTCAGAATACAAGAGACTTTTGGCTGCTATATAGTATTTACGGCATGTATTTACCCTGTCAACCTCATCATCAGCCTGACTGCGCCTGCTGCAGGGCAAAGGCCTCTACCATGTCTCAACAATTTACCATATTATTTGCCAGCAGCGCCCACCATATCCCCGCAAACTTAGTAACCTCATCCACCAAGCTAACTTTCTGCCGTACCTTGCTACGCTTGCGTTCTCTTGGAATCCATTTCGTTGCCTTTAACGACCAGGGGTTATCTTGCCTTCGCATTAAATGCCCTGCTCAAGCTTATTTATTCATCTTGATTTCGACTAGGATGTTCCCTCACCGACTCCGGCCTCTTCCGGTATCTTAATGCAACACCTATGATTTTTCTTTCCAGTGCTCGCTGCGTTGTCCTTCACTTAAGTTCAACCGTTTTCGTTAACCTCCATGTTTCTCCCCCATAGGTGAGTATCACTAAGATACAGCTTTTGTATACTTTTCTTTTGAGGGATATTGGAAGATTGTCATTCGAGATCTCAGGGAGCCTAATGTATGTGCTCAAACCAATTCTGGTTATTCTGGTTATTTCCCTCTCAGGATCCGGATCAGCTGTTTTTACCTGCCCTGAGTGTCACGTATTCTCATAGCATTTCTAGCACCTCACTACCAATTGTGACTTGCTCTTTCCTTGCTAGACTTCAGAACCTTACTTTGGTTTTCCGCATGTTAATTCTTAGACCAACCTTTTTATTTTGTCTGTCTAACGCATTGACTGTACTGTTGTTCCCTTGCTAGACTTTTGAACCTTACTTTGGTTTCCTGCATGTTAATTTTAGACCCACCGTTTTGCTTTGCCTGTCTAACGTGATGATCATACTCTGCATTTAGCCTCCTGAGTGACTCAGCAAGGCAATATCATCCGCGATTCACAGAATATATAGGTATTCTCTATTAACTCTTATCTCCAACTATTCCAAATTTAGACCTCCGAAGGCTTCCTGTAAACAGGCGAAGTCATGTGTCCGTGTCTGAGGCCTTTCGTTGTTGAAATTTTATTGCTGACTTCACGGAGGACTATGGTAACTGTGCAGTTGCTATAGATATCTTCCAGTATTTTTACATCAGGCTGTTCTACACCCTGATTCTGCAATGACTGCATGACTCATGAGGTTTCCAGTGAGTGAAATGCTTTCTTGTAAGCAATGAGGGCTATATATAGCGTTTTGGTCATATTTTGTGCTTTTCTCTATTACCTGATTGACAGATAGTCTGAATATAGTCTACTGTGGAACATCTGTTATGAAAGCTCGCCCGGTCATTTGATTTAACTCAAAGGTTGCCCTGATATTAGCAATTATCCTTGTTAAACTCCTAGCAGGCAACAGACAGTAACGTGATCGGTCTCTAATTTTTGAAGTCCTTGACTTCTCCTTTCTTGCGAATTAAAATAATGTTAGTGTTCTTTGAAGCTTCTTTCACTTAAGTTACATTGAACAACCCGCATGCGGGAGGTGCGGGATCAGATACCTAGTGCTGCCTGGTGCCCACCGGTGATACCATGGGTGCAGGCTTCCCCTGGCTTGGTGCTCGGCTTATTCAGGGTGAAACACTTGGCAAACGAGTCCTTGACCCCACCTTGAGCAAACGAAAATGCCTTGTGCCAAGGCGCTCTTTGTCCGCAGATGCCCTTGCGCCATAAAAAAAATCACTATCATCATCAGTTACCTTGAGCAACGATGTAGAATCTAAAAAAAAAAACAAATGTGGCCTCGGCCAAGGCGTTGACGCCGTTTAATACCGCGAATAGGCTAACGCACATCAGCATTCGACAGTCCCCGAGTCTAGGTAGCGAATTACTCGTGTTGCAATCTCACTTTCGCCTGGGCATACTGTGCTCACTGGCATCAAAGACCACCTAAACATATTGCAGTCACCGAAAAAGACTTCGTAACGAAATTCTACCCTCTCCTGCTGCTCACGTGACTCTGGTAACCGTGGAGCTATTCGCAAACCTCACCTCGTGCCCTCGCTTTCACTGCTTTCACCACCTTGACGCCGAAGAGGCAGAGCACTCCTTGTTTTGTGGCACCCAAATGACGATGGCAGGGGGGAACGCTCGCGACCCGTGCGCCCGCTGCCTCCAAAGCGAGGGTCCGATCACCACGGCCTCCTACTGCTGCAAGAGAAGGAGGAGAGAACATCAGTATCTCACCGCTAGCTAGCATCCCGGCTTCATGAGCATCAAACATAGCTTTTCTCTACACGGAAAGGAAATTAAATTCACTGGACTTTGACCATTTTGTGAACGCATTCTGGAACAGCTTGCGTAGTACGAAATGGTGATTTCATACAAAGTGAAAAATAATTTGTAAATTTGGGGCTTAACATCCCAAAGTGACATAAGGGCTATAAGGGACGCCATAGTGGGGGCTCTGATTTGATTTTAACCACCTGGGGTTGATTAATGTATGCTGACAATGTAAAGCCCTCCAGCTGAATGATTAGATATTGTGGGTAAAGGGTGATGTGTTGTTTATTCCGATACGCTCGAACAGCGCTATGAATAACCATTAAGAAATTCCTCCTGCTGACAGTGGTGGAGAAGCGATGTGCAGTAAAGAGTCACAGATTGTAGGCGTGGGTTGAGGTGTGGATGTGCATGGAATGAGCGTGCTATGGCGACAATGACGTCGTGATTTTGCGAACAAACTACCGACAGCTGTCGCTGTTAATGCGGCGTTTCGCTTCTGCTTGGTGGTGTTGCCAGATAGTATGCGCTCTCGCATACAGGGCCACGTAACACGGAATCAGTCCACCATTCGCTTCCTCCTAAAAGCTGAGACTGCCCGGATTTTCAGTTACTTCATGGTTTATTGTGGCTATCTGCACTAACGGGGTTCAGAAAAGCTTCCAGGACGTTTGACGCGCAATGCAGGTGCGCTGGTCAGATACCCGAAAACGGCAATAACCACCTTTCACTATCAGGCGTGACATGTTAACCCTGCTTTTACTTGCATATGGGGCCAAGGGCTGCTGACAGACCTGTCAGCTTCAACTGGTGCTAATGCGTCCTGAAGACAATACTTGGTAGTATTTGTCAGAAATGAGTGAATTATTATCTTTATTTTTTGTTAACAATGGCTAAATTCGGAAGAAAGCCAAGGTATGCATAATATTGTTGCCCTCTTGAGGAGCAAGGGAGGGATAAAAACCTGTTTTCTTTTGTTGTTACTTCTTCATTGGCCATATATGCATACCCATGCGCAGATGCGTCCGTATCCGCCTTTTACAAAGTTCATCATCGTCACTATTTATTTACCCTTTAAGGCCCTTGGCTTAGGGCATTATATAAAGGGGGGGGGAGTAGTCATTACATATTACAGTAGTCAATAACATGAACAAAAATACAAGGTGCAGGGTTGATGTACAACTTTACATTATATACAGTATCAAATGTATCAACATTAAAAAGACACAGCGGCTCAAGAACAGCCTGGAGAAAGTTATGTAAACACATAGCACACACTCAAAAACACGGCAAAATAGCTCAGCCTTTGAAACGTGCTCTTAAAAACTGCCTGAATTTATTAGGTTCAATTTGAGTAACTATTAAATTGGACATTTCATTCCACAATGTAATGGAGCTAGGTAAAAAAGGTTTAATAACTGAGTTCGTGGAGCTTTGTATGTACTGCAAACTTAAAATATGTAAAAATTCGGCGGGAGGTGCGAAGCGGCACATGCAATACAGAGTTTCTTAGTCGTGGGAAGGTGTAGTACAACTTGTGAAACAAAGAACGCTATGAAATTTTGAGCCGAAGTGCCAGGGGTTGATGATCAAGGGATGCCTTGATAAGAGTTGCACTGTGTCGTCTGTTGTATTTGGATGGAATAAAATGGGCCGCGCGATTTTGGACGTTTCAAGCTGATCTGTTAGATATTTCTGAAGGGGGTTCTAGATCGACGAGGCATATTTGAGTTTGGAACAGATGAATGTCACGTGGGCGAGTTGGCGGATAGAATTCATTGAAAAAGTGAGGGATCGTCAGATAAACCCAAGCAACTTGGAAGGATCTGCACAAAGTTTTCTGTGTGCTCTGCGCAGGTAAGTTTTTTGTCGACGATGATCCCAAGATACCTGTATGATTCTGTTTCGGAGAGTAGTGTAGAATTTAAAAAACACAGATAGCTGAGGTTATTTCGCTTTTTCGATACATGCATTAAATTAGATTTGGAAATGTTCAGCAGCATAAGCCATGACGTACGCCAGGTTTCTACAAGATTTAAGTCGCGCTGAAGCATTGTCTGATCATCGGGAGTAGAAATGCGGCGGTAAAGGTCACAATTGTCTGCGAAGAGGCGGATACAAGATGATATGACATTAGGAAGATTATTTATGAATATCAGAAAGATGATTGGTCCCAGCACCGATCCCCGATGACACCAGAGATGACTAGCATTTTCCCATCTGTGGTTGCCTATTACTGTAAATTGTGAGAGGCCGCGGAAAAAGCTGTCAATATATGATAAAATTAAAGGGTTAATGTGGAGGTAGGAGAGTTTTGCTATTAAACGCCGACTTGAAACGCGATCGAAGCCTTTGGAGAAGTCTAGGTAAATGACGTCAGTTCAAAAGAAGAAGTTAAAAGGAAGCGTTCAGCCTATAGTTTTCAATCGACTTGAGCTGGTCGTTCATAATAGGTAGAAATAAATGAATTTCATGCTTTCTCTCCAACCAGCCTAATTGCAAGCCCTAAACGTACACCAATTTTATTAAGTACAGTACAACGCAGTGAGAAGTGCAGCGAGATAGTGGGAGCAAGCCTTCTCGGTAGGAGCAGTCGCTACGCGGCGCTGTTATTCCAAAACACCGCGGCAGAGTTCAGTGTGTGGTGTCCGGCAACCATAGTGGCTTTGCAAGCCCCTCGCAGGAGCAGTGTTACTGGGGACACTCATTGTTCCAGGTTTTCGTTATCAATTGCGGCGCCAGCTAGCCAGAGAACGTTGCTCCTTTAAGGCTAGGACGACAGTCCTATTTTCTAGCCATAACAGAATAAGCTCTGGAGAAGCGATACTAAAATATGGTCCAATATGGTGAGCAGTGAAATCCCAGACAGTGCAGCAGCGGTATAGTATTGTATGGTATGGTATGAAACGGTATGTATTGGTATGCTAAGATATGTTAAGGCATGGTTAGGTAAGGTGTGCCATGGTTTGGTATTGTACGGTATGCTTTCGCATGGTATGATGTGGTAAGGTGCAGTAAGGTATGGTAGGTAGTCAGAAATAATTTCGGACGGTATGGTATGATGCGGTATGGTAAGCAGTGGCGTAGCCAGAAATTTTGCTCGAGGGGCTCATGTTGCACCGCGGCCTCCTCCTTATATAATTTGTAGGGGAATCAAATACATTAATCATGATTGCAGTGTTATTGCGAATGCTATTGCATATTAGATGCTTGAAACAAAATCTTGAACGCTGCGCACTTTCAAGACTAGTGAAATATGTATTTTTTTAATAAAATATTATATTTGTATGCCCCAAAAACTGTGGCAGAAATAATTATGATATCAATGCTTACATCTTTATTGTCTATTTATTAAGTAAAGAAAATTTCTCATGAATTTCAGAACTAAATCCGTTGGAAACCAGCAAAGTAGTGCATGCACCTGATTTGAATCGTCAAGTTGCAGACAAATATTTTAACTAATCTGTCATTCAAGAACCGTGTTTACAATTTTGTAGATGCAATGGCCAGGAAAAAGTCTCAGTGACACCGTCCTTTGTTCCAATGTATTGCGCGGGCGCTGCTGTCATCGGTCGAGTATTGTAAGTTATTGCACCTAAATTATAGTCGCAAAAGAGAGTACATATAAAAAGCAGTTCTTCAAAATATACATTACAAAAGCGAAGATACAATAGAATATCAAAAATGCGAAGATACAGCTTGAGAAAGGGCAAAATTCGTCGCTGGGAAAAAAGTTAACCTCATAAATACACAAAACATGGGAAGAAGATTTTTAAACTACGTATATTCTGTGATAAATCTGCATACCTAAGTTGCTCTATACACAATGTCAAACAAGCCAAATAAACATGTTGCGCAATCACAGATAGTAACCTATACGCATAGAAAAACAGACTATCCTGCAGGAATAAAACTATGATCGCAGAAATCGTGATATGTATTTGGGCTATGCTGTGGTTGCGACAGCACCGCATGGATAGAATAATAGAGGAAGAATCCAGAAAACAATACGAAAATGCATATTTTAGCTGCCAGCAAAGTGGCAACAATCATTCTGCACAGAAAATTTAAAAATGGTATTGGTCTGGTTCAAAAAAGAAGTAAAAGCAGGTAGCTAAAAAAGGAAAGAGAAGGACAAACGAAAGCCACAGATGATTCGACGAGTTGAACTACCCAATATATCCGAGAGCGTTTGTTGAGAAACGCCGTGTCGGCTGGCTCTCTATGAGCAAGGTTTGTCAGATTGGTTATTGATGTCCTCGAACTTTTCGTATTCGCCTGATAATTTTGATGATGATGCTAACTGCCACAATAAAAGGATAAAACTTCTGCGGTTTTAAATGCTTATGAATAGTCATGTGCTTACCTAATTACGCGTTTATGGTCCTGAAGGAACAGAACATTTTACTTGCATTGATTTTGCTGCTTCGCTATGTAAAGGTAAAACTTTATGAAAAATTTATATCAATAAAGTTTCGAAATTGAAATCCATGCGCTCCGTAGATTTCGCGGCTGCCCCGAGATGCTGCGACGAGCCTGCTCGCCATCGAAACGCCCTTGAAACTGTGTGCTCGGATGGAGCTCCTTGCATTATGTGACTCCGGGCGCATGGGCGTTAATTGCCACGAAATCCAGCCCGAATTCGCAATGTTCGTGCCGAGATCCCTTTTCGACTGTGAAAAAACATTGTACACAAAATCCAGCGTGATTTCCAGCGCCGGTGGTTGTTTTGGTGGGCGGTGCATAACAGTACGAAAAAATTTCGACAAGGGCTGAAGCCCCACTAGCCACTCCACTGGCTACGCCCCTGACGCTAAGGTATGGTATGGTGCGTGATTTGCCTATGTTAATGTTTATTTATAGAGTTTAACGTCTAAAAACAACTCAGGCTACGACAGACGCCGCAGTGAAGGGCACTGGGACGTGCACTGTTCACAGGCCTCTAAAATTGCGCCTCCATCGAAATTCGAGCGCCAGGGCCGGGATCGAACCCCCGCTTACCGGGTCAGAATTCAATCACTATAACTAGTGAGCCACCGTGGCGGCCTTGTATGTATACATGATGTAGGCTCAACCTCCCACTAGTCCACATGGGCTGTGAGAGACGCCGCATGGCAGGGCTCCAGATTAATTTCGACATGTTAGATTTCATTATTATATACACTGGCATCAAGCAGTGCAGCGAAACTTTGTATTCAGCAAAAAACATTGTTATTCATAAATATATTATTAAAAATGCATCGTTTCCTACAAGTTAACCAACTGTTGGAAGGGGAGGCCAGAGACGACATGAGCAATTAAAAGTTTCTGTCAAAAAGCGAATGTAAAATAAGACGCGTCTCGAAGTGTCGTTCAGCACCTTTGAGCCACGAACTCATGAACACGCATTGGAGTGACGGCAGCTGTAGGTTTGTGCTCTTCAATAGTTAAAGAATTTGAGACATATTCGTACCGAGACATTCTGAACAAGCGCGTTTCAAGGGAATTTTGTTTATGAATTCAATTTTTTCTTATATCGAGAGATACAACTTCACGATTAATATATCCGCAAATGTCCCCTCCGCAGGCTACCATTGTTTGCTGTTGATGTTTTATGCTATCGGCAAAAGCGTTTGTAATCGGGTTTCTATGCCACTTAACTACTCCGCGCCGGAGACGAATAAACCTTAAAAGATATTTTACGAACCAGAAAAATTAACGATTACATTTACAATTTCAATAACAGTGCCTTACAATATTCTAGTTGCTTCGGAATAAAACAGACGTCCATGAGTTCTGTAATTGTGACCATTTCATTTCACAGAGTGAGAGTTGGAAACACCACCGAAGATACTTAATCTATGCGCCTATTCCGCTCTTGAGAAATAAGTTTAGCCGGATTATTTGCACTGAGGCAAGAGAAGAATAAATAGTGGCTTGGTTCAGAGTAGAAACAAAGCCAAGGGCCTCCCTCTGTGGCGACACAACTGGCTGGCATTGGCAACAAAAAAATGACAGAAGGTATCCACATAATTTGCACCAGAGGACATGAGCGAAAGAAAAAATCTCTTGGGATGAGAACAAGTAGTAAAATAATTATAACAGAAGTATTGAGAGGATGACCTTTCAGTAGAATCAGCACCTTTGATCACCACGTTACGTTCGAACGCCAGACACCTTTACAAAACGCACACGGTAGAGATCCAAAGGCGAAAGAAAAGCCAAATGGAAGAAGCAGAGCTCTCATTATTGCGTAGACGTGTGTGAATGCTCGAGAAAACTATACAATTGCGTACCGGTCCTTGGCTCATTGAAATCCGTAGCACACGGCGTGGGGCACAGTTCAGCCACGTTAACGCGTTCCACGTCTCCCTTCGTTCTCGTTATGTTGACCACGACACAAAATTCTGGTTTGGTTTATGGGGGTTTAACGTCCCAAAGCGACTAAAGCTGTGAGGGAAGCTGCAGTGAAGGGCTCTGAAAATTTTGACCACCTGGCGTTCTTAAACGTGCACTGACATCGAACAGCACACGGGCGCCTTAGCGTTTCGCCTCCACCGAAATTCGACCGCCACGACAGGGATCGAACCCGCGTATTTCGGGTCAACAGCCGAGCGCCATTACCTGTGAGCCTCCGCGGCGCCTGACACAAAATTCTGTGCAACGAGATGGTGATGCTGGTTTCCTTAGTCTATCCAGCACGAAGCTCCCGAGCGATGAGCGTTAAAATAGCAAAAATATGCGTAATATTTCGCTGCCTCGTTTACGACTCGATAAAAGATGCTAGGGCAACACCAAACAGCCTGGTTCATGTTCGGCACAGTACCACGGAGCAGCAGTGCTGGTTCAAACACGAAGAAGCATTTTAAGTGCCGCTTCATTATATCGACCGCGACAGGAAATTATATGCGGCGCCAAACAAGCATCGGTTTACATAGGGCTCCGTAACGTGGGGCACCGGCGTAGCACAATCAGGGAGACGCGTTCGAAGCACTGCTCTGTCGTATAAAATGCGCCAGAAAATTCTACGCAATGACAGGCATGGATTGGTTCAAAGAAGATCCGAAACGCGGGGTAAACCCGTAGCACAATCAGAGAGACGCGTTTGAAGCGCTGTTTCGTCGTACAGAACGCGCCAGAAAATTCTACATTGTGCCAGACAGGGGCCGGTTCAATTAGGGCTCCGTAACGCGGGGTTCCCGTCGTGGCAGAACAAGCGAGACGCGTTCGAATTTGTTTCCGAAGGGGAACGCTTTCGTGTGCAGGTTCAAACAAGGAAACAAACAGATCAAACAAAAGAAAACGAAGCCGTATTTGTAAATAAAAGGAAAAGATCGATTTAAAAACGAAAACACCAATAAAAACACTCAGCACGCGTAAAACACTACAGATTAAGGGAAAGAGTTTACCAGATATGTAAAGTCCCGGGTAAAGCACGTATGCCTCGCTGGCAGCACGGACGCGGGTTGATGAACTGCGACGCGTCGCTGGTGTTGCGTCGAAGGAAGCGGCGCAGGAGAGCCAGGTGGTAAGGAGTGGAGAGGAATACTGAAAGACGCCGGTAAATTCCCGTCAGCAGCCCCAGGAACTTGGCAGCAAGAGCAAAAACGTACCCAGGTCCAGGCGACGGCGTCCCGAAACGTCGGAGGCTTAAAGCAGGCTATCCAAGAGTGCCTTTAAGCAGCACAGACCCTCAGTCCACCGGCTGCCACCTCCCTACGTGAATGAAACGCAGGAGGCGTGCGTCGGTAATCCAATGAAGGTCCACGGCAGCACTGACCCAACGTCCGACGGCTGCCACGTCCACGCTTGAATGACCCGATCGCCGCTGCGCTGTCTTCCTTAACACCTCGGTTTTCTGACACGTCAGCAGCTCTCCGCTCCTCGTGCTCGCCGCGCTCTCTGTCGCCGTCGCCTCGCACACACCATTCGCACGTGCACACGCGCAACGCTGGGCTGGCACGCGCAGCGCTCCGCTGTCCGACGCACCACTGTCGACGCACCACGTTAAAAAATCCCTCGATGATTTCATGTGCACATCACAGTCGTATCTACGCGGTGTACGAAAGGGATTGGTTCAAAGAGGGCTCCGCAACACAGTGTACGCGTCGTGGCACGACCAGGGAGACGCGTTCGGACTGTCGCGTAGTCGTATCAATGGAGAAAAAATATTCTACGCAGAACAAAATGGCCAGTGGTTCAAATAGGGCTCCGTGTGGTGCCAGACAGGCATTGGTTTCAATGGGGCCCTGTAACATGGCATTCTACACATGGTGGCACAATCAAGGAGACACGCTGGAAATCTCGCTTCGTCGTACGTAACGCGACAGAAATGCTAAGCGGCGCCAAACAGCACTCGGTTCAAGCAGAGCTTAACACAGGGCGGCCGTCTTCGTGCGGTAAGATGTGTTGCAAGACACTTCGTTCCAGCGAACGCGACAGAAATTATGCGGCGCCAAACAAGCATCGGTTCCAATAGATCCTGTAACACAGCATTCTACACATGGCGGCACAGAGACACGTTCGAGGTGGGTGTTCCTATTATGGAACGCGGCAAAAAATTGTACATACGTGGCGCGGAAACAGGGCTCGGTTCAAATACGGCTTCGTAACAAGGGACACCGTCGTACCACACTTGTGGAGGCGTTTTAAGACTCCCTCGTATCAGATATGACTGAAATTTCACTGCGTTACCAGAGAGGCACTGGCTTCAAAGGGGGCCGCGTTCCAAGAGGAACCAGGTGCATCGCAGCCACAGAAACGCGCTCTATGACCGGCTTCATTGTTTCGAACACGACTGAAAAAGCTGTGCTGCTCGACACATCAGGACTTATAAGGTTCGGTCCTAAGCTGCGCGCGGCGGGATAAATTCACGGCGACGACTCTCAAACACAACAAAAAAATTCAATGCAACCCAAGAGACACTGCGCGTTCGAGAATCGGAATACCTGCCTGACGCGTCCAAGTCATGGAGACGCGCTTTGTGTCTGACTTCGCAATATTGCACATTAAGGCAGATTGTATGCTATGAAGACGCGGGTTGTTCATTAGGATTCTTAACGGGTGCGTCTCGGCGTGGCTGAACGACGGCCTCTCTAAGCCTTCTTTATTCGTCTAGAAGGAAAGCGTTTTATGGAGAGCCACATATATCCGACATTGTTATTGCGCTACTCATGGTTTACACAGACAAGAGACACATAACGACATATCGCGCCTAGTTCGTTGTTCTCAGTAACGCGGGACGCCCGGATGTGCAAGTCTTGGTGCGCGGTGGCTTTAACGATAAAAATTTCAATGTTTAAACACTGTTTAAAACACTTTACATGCTAAAAGTGTAATGCACTCACCTCCTGAACGTTGACCGGTAATTCCGCATTCGTCTGAACTGCGCACTAGTCTCGGCGATCTCAAATATCCAGCAGTCATTTGCGGCACGGCTTG
The DNA here is from genome assembly GCA_030143305.2 of Amblyomma americanum. Taxonomy (NCBI): domain Eukaryota; kingdom Metazoa; phylum Arthropoda; class Arachnida; order Ixodida; family Ixodidae; genus Amblyomma; species Amblyomma americanum. Next base: position 40,369 of record JARKHS020021601.1, on the reverse strand, counting down.
CGCCGAATGTTCTATCCTTACGAGTCGTCGTCGTTGTTGCGACTGAAGGAAGAATAAAAAAATTGACTGTGGTTTAGCTCTGGTTAACCCTAGGCGAATTGCGAAAGCTTCATTCCTCGGCACGTCGTCTACGCAGCGTCTCATTCCGACGCAGTCGTGAACACAAACCGTTCTTTTCAGCAGTTGAAGAGTCACTCCGGGACGCGCACTTCTAGCCCCATCTTCGTTACGACGCATCTCGAGTCGTGCGGCCCATTCTTCTGGCGTCTCTTCAGCGCGCTTTCTCTTCCTCGCTTCGTTTTGTCGCTGTTCCGTCTTTCGCTCTGCCCATAACGACTACAATGCACTGAGGCGAAGCGCATATATATATACCCCCCCCCCCCCCCCGCGAGGCAGCACCTCCTCTCCCTCTACCCCAGCGGAGCTCATCTGGTGGAGCAAGTGGCGACGTTGGCGCCATCTGTTGGAGCGCGGCTGCGGTGTTGCTAGGCAACGGTGGCTCAAGGTCGTTCGTCGGCCAGGGCATGGTGGTGGTGGTAGTGGTTTTATTAAAAATAATAGTAAAAAGGAAGGAAAAGATTTTTGCTAGCCCCGGCATCTGCCATCGATACTGAAGCACCTGAGCTGGGGCAGCGGAAATAAAGGACAGCAGGCAGAATGGAGAAATGAAATGAAAGAGGTGAGGGGACAGGAATAGAGGACAGGGGGAGAAGTAATATGTACAAACTATTTACACAATAAGTAATGTGTCCAGGTTGTGCGCGTGATTAGTTCATTTTAGAGGAATTAAATCACACACGCGCACAGCACTGTGTAGGTTACAACTGGAGTGGGGCGTCCAGTTAATAATCGTTCAAGGTAGAACTCGCGGAGCGTTCGGTCACTGCGTGTAACTACCTGACGGAGAACAGACGGGACGTCAAGCCCGTGTGTTCGAGGAATGCACAGAGGCTCACCAAAGTTCGCTCACGAGTGCGCGCACTGCCCTGCGGCCACAATAGCGTCTTGATGGAGTCTGGTAGTATGCCCTGCGCCCTATAGGCCGCGAGCATATCGCGACGAGAATCGGCGAACGCGGAGCAGCGAAGGAGCAGATGTTCTAGTGTTTCCACTGCACCGCATCCGTCACACACATCACTCGTCGCGATTCCGTGACGCACCCGTCGTTCCCCGGGCCACACGCAGCCAATGCGCGCGCGGAGGATCATTGCACGTTGCGACCGTGTAAGTGCGCGACAGCCGGTGACCCTGTCGATGCGCTCACCTCCCGCGATGCGTGGGTCGGGGTGCTGCTTTCGGAGATGGTCGTGAATGGCCGCACGCACGTCCTCCAGCGCAAGGGGCAGATCGCTGGCAGGTAGTTGGTGTGCAGCGGTCGCGAGGTCGTCTGAAGTGAGATCACGCGACGAGACGGGTTGGCTGGCTGGCGCAGTCTTGCTTTCGCCACAAAAGGACCAGCCCATTGGCTCGAGCTGCGTCAAAATCGCTGGTACGCGCAGGCAGGGCAGAGCTGAGAGAGATGCGAGAGAGATTGGAAGAAACGCGCGTTGCGGCCATGTTCGGCGAGCTGAAAAATAAAAATTTGGTTTCTGAGGAAAGGAAAGCCGCAATCATCACATCGCATCTTGATGGACACGCTAACCGCGCCCTGAGAGAGTGGAAGGTGGGAGTGAAAGAGAAGGCTGCCTTTCCTTCCTTCTCGCAGAAATCTCCCGGGGTTCGAACCCGACCACGGCGGCTGCGTTTTTATGGAGGAAAAACGCTAAGGCGCCCGTGTGCTGTGCGATGTCAGTGCACGTTAAAGATCCCCAGGTGGTCGAAATTATTCCGGAGCTCTCCACTACAGCATCATCTTCTTCCTTTCCTCTTTCACTCCGTCCCTCATCCCTTCCCTTACGGTGGGGTTCAGGTGTCCAACGATATATGAGACAGATACTGCGCCATTTCCTTTCTCCCCAAAAACCAATAAAATAAAATAAAAAAAATGATGCTGCTCTGACTACACCTCCTCGTCCTTGTCGTCTTATTGCGAGCACCAAGCAATAAGGCAGTAATTGTGCACAAATCATGAACCATTCAAGTTTCCCAGTATGGAACAAAAAGTGTATATGGTGCAGATTATCAGTTTTCGTCTAAGCGCACAAGGTATCGTGAAGCAGCCCTGCGTCTCGGGTTCAGCACAGTGGCTGTCTTTTTTGGGGCGAGAGGACCGTTAGCCTCATACTTCGCAAAACCTGCTTGTTGCATGCAGACTGAAGTAAAGGCAGGCTTAGAACTGGCTCCATGTGTCAGTGGACGCCTCAATTGCGATAGTGACAGCTATGTGCAGAATGCGTTGGCGTTGAGAAATCTGTAGAAGAAAAGCGGCACTGAAGCAACAGGGAACAGATTGTGTTGGCGTTGAGAAATCTGTAGAAGAAAAGCGGCACTGAAGCAACAGGGACCAGGCGTTAATTGGGTTCATTGCCGTTGGCTTTGTCGACGTTCTAGACTCCGTTAATTTTAGGAAAGGAAGGTGGTGGAAGTGGTGGTAGTGGTTTTATTAAAAATAATAGTAAAAAGGAAGGAAAAGATTTTTGCTAGCCCCGGCATCTGCCATCGATACTGAAGCACCTGAGCTGGGGCAGCGGAAATAAAGGATAGCAGGCAGAATGTAGAAATGAAATGAAAGAGGTGAGGGGACAGGAAGAGAGGATAGGGGGAGAAGTAATATGTACAAACTATTTACACAATAAGAAATGTGTCCAGGTTGTGCGCGTGATTAGTTCATTTTAGAGGAAAGGAAGGCGCAAAACTAGGTCCCTGTGTCAATGGACACCCCACTCGCGGTTTCATGTAGGTGGCGTTGGTTGGAGTTATTCCCAGGTGGTCGATATTATTCCGCAAACCGGCATCTCTTCCTTACTTCCATCTTTCATTCCCTCTTTAATCCATTCCCTTACTGCGCGGTTCGGGTGGCCACCGAGATATGTGAGACAATTCATAAACGCTGCTGTTTAACCCGCTGCGCTCGGCTACTGGAGCCAGTATACTCGGACTCCAAATCGACCTCGGCAGGCGCGTTTGGATGGAGGCGAAACGCAAAGGTGCCCCTGTGCTGTAACGTGCCCTGACATCGCGCAGCACACGGGCGCCTTAAGCCTGTTTCACATGTAAGCAAATATGCTAGCACATCCTGCCGCGGCGGCGGAAAAATCTGTATTTCGCCGCGACATCACAAAACAGGTTTTTCCGCCGCCGCGGAAGGATTCGCTAGCATTTTCATTTGCATGTGAAACAGGATTTAGCGGTCTTGCGCCGTGCGATGTCACTACATGTTAAAGATCGCGAAGTACTCGATATTGTTCCTGAACTTTCCGCTATGACACCTCTCTTTGTTAATAATTGGTAATAATAGTTGGTTTTTTTGGGGAAAGGAAATGACGCAGTATCTGTCTCATATATCGTTGGACACCTGAACCGCGCCGTAAGGGAAGGGTAAAGGAGGGAGTGAAAGAAGAAAGGAAGAGAGAGGTGCCGTAGTGGAGGGCTCCGGAATAATTTCGACCGCCTGGGGATTTTTAACGTGCACTGACATCGCACAGCACACGGGCGCCTTAGCGTTTTTCCTCCATAAAAATGCAGCCGCCGCCGTCGGGTTCGAACCCGGGAACTCCGGATCAGTAGTCGAGCGCCCTAACCACTGAGCCACCGCGGCGGGGCACACCTCTGTTTCTTTCCTTTCCCCAAAAACCAATTTCAAACCAACACCTCTTTGTTTCTTTCTTGGTTTGAAAATTGGTTTCGGGGGAAAGGAAATGGTGCAGTATCTGTCTCACATATTGGCCGTCACCTGAACCTCGCCGTAAGGGAAGGGATAAAGGAGGGAGTGAAAGAAGAAATAAAATAGAGGAGGGCCATAGTGGAGGGCTCCGAAATAAGTTTAATAATAATAATAATAATTGGTTTTTGGGGAAAGGAAATAGCGTAGTATCTCTCTTATATCGTTGGACACCTGAACCGCGCCTAAGCAAAGGGATAAAGGAGGGAGCGAAATAAGAAAGATTAATAATAATAACTGGTTTTTGGGGAAGCAAATGGCGCAGTATCTGTCTCGTATATAGTTGGACACCTGAACCGCGCCGTAAGAGAAGGGATAAAGGAGGGAGGGAAAGAAGAAAGCAAGAAAGAGGTGCCATAGCGGAAGGCTCCGGAGTAATTTCGACCACCTGGGGATCTCTAACGAGCGCTGAAATCGCACAGCACACGGGCACCTTAGGGTTTTGCCTCCATAAAAACGCAGCCAGCGCCGTCGGGTTCGAACCAGGGAAACAAATTTAATAATATTTAATAATTTGTTTTTGGGGAAAGTAAATGGCTCAGTATCTGTCTGATATCGTTGGACACCTGAACCGCGCCTTAAGGGAAGGGGGAAAGGAGGAAGTGAAAGGAATGAAGAAAGAGGCACCGTAGTGGAGGGCTCCGGAATAATTTCGACCACCTGGGGATCGGGAACCGGCTCGGACGTGGCGTGGATCGGACGCTCGCGCGAACGCTCCTCGCTTCACCCATGCCCACCGCTGAATTCAGCGACGGCCAACACCGCTCTTGCCTGGATTTCGTCTTCGAAGCTTGGATAACGCCGTCGGACGCATCGGCAAGTCCCTTTTTGCCTGTTTCTGCGGACTTTTCTGCGTTTCGGCTCTCGCCGGTACGCACGGCCCGCTAGGCCCACGCCAGGCCTAGCGACCCCGCTCTGACGGGGCTGTGCCGCATTATCTGAGTGGGATCTTCCTCCAACACTGGACATGGAAGTCACCGTGGAGGGGGCTGACATTAGCCCCGAAGAAGTTTCGCACCAATATGGTTGGTTCACCGTCGGTGAATCGAAACGCACCGGTCACGAACGCCAAAGGAATAACCCCGCGGCACACAATGGAACCGATCGCGCCCAGGGACAGGGCAGCATGCGGCACTCTGCCGACTCCTCTGCGAAAAAGCTTGGCCGACGACTTGCTCAACAATCGGTGGCGTCGAACCTACCTCGCCTACCCAAGGGCCTAACCAAGGTGATATTCCGGCCATCGGGCGGCCTCCGTATACTCGAGAGCTGTGGCCAACTCGGCATCTTTCAACTCATCCGGGACGCCGCGGGCCTCACCTTGGCAGAATCATCTGAAGACTGCATGCTACTCAACTTCAAGCAACACACCATACTGGTGGCCACCCATTCCGCGGTACGAGTGGAACGCTACTTAAACATCAAGGAGCTCATCTACGGCGCGAACAAGATCGCCATCACCTCGTATGTCGCACGCCGGATGGCAGTGGTAAAGGAGTGATCCAAGGCGTTCCGAAACATCTATCGGACGCAGACATCCTTGCAAACCTTCAGCATCCAAGGAATCCTCCAATATGTGGAGTCCGGCGCATGGGTGCGCAGTCGCAGACGGTCCTCATTCTCTTCAACGGTGAGCGAGTTCCCCGTTGGATCAGCTTCGGTGGTGGCATGATTCGCTGCTGCCTCTACAAAAAAAAATACGAAGTGTGTTCTTTGTGCGGACAACTCGGACATCGCAGAGACGTTTGCCTGGACCCGAAAAACGCTCGCTGCCGCGGATGCGGCGTGGCCAATCCTCCTGAGACACATAGCTGCGAGCCTGAGTGTGCCTTGTGCGGTAAGGGCCATGAACTGGGCAGCAACAAATGCCGCGAAATCTACCGCACTCCACACATTGTCAGCCAACGCCGCTGGGAACAGGAACGCCAACATCTGACCCAGCATAGCCAAGAGTCGCCGCAGTCTAAAGAGCGACGCAGCCGCTCCAAAAGCAGGGGACGGACAAATTATAGACATCGATCCAGCTCCTTTCCACGACTGGAACCGAGAGGCCGGTCCGCCTCCAAATCCAGGACTCCTTCACACCAGCCACGGAACCCCGGTTTGAACCAGGACGCCGAATGCACGCAAAAGGTAGGCTGGGCAGATAAAGCCTCCCAGAAATCTAACTCCAACCCCTCTGAGCTAGCAGACCTGAATGTGCTGGTAGGGAAATTACTTCGTGAGGTCGAGGACCTAAAGGAAGAAAATGCCGCTCTAAAACAGCAACATATGCAGGCTGGGTCACCGCCTACGACCGATGGCGCCAATAAACCTACCCCCTCTACCTCCGCCGGAGCGGACATGCATGCTGAATCAACGCGGGCACCCCCGCCTAAGCGAAAAGCAGGCGATTCCCTGTCCGAAGGCCAAACACTAGCCGACACCATTCACAAAATTGAAGAAGCGCAAACGCCGACTAACAGCACCCTCATTCAAATGCAGCTTACAATGACTTCCATCATGGAAGAATTATGCAGACACCGGAAGGAATTAATTAACTTAGGCAGCTGGCAGCAGGAAGCAGAGAGCAGGCTCCTTCCTCACAAAATTCGCAAACCCGCTTCTTCTGAAGCGGTATCCGACTAGCAACAGCATGGCGCCACAACCCAATTACACCATCTGGCAGTGGAACTGCCGAGGATTTAGCCGCAAACGAGCTGTACTCCAACAATTCCTCAACAATAGGGACGGACCGGACTTAATCGCACTACAAGAGACACAAACTAATAGCAAGCTAGCTGGGTATCAATCCTTTTCATCGGGGGGTGAAACGCTTGGAGTCACGACTCTTGTCAAACGAAATATTGCGGTAGTACAGCACGATACCCCAGTCACAAATGTCACACACGTGCTAGTCGAATTAATTCCGCCTAGGAAACCCGACCACAGTCTGTTTGTGCTGAATGTCTATAGCAGCCCAAAGTTACGGAAAGCAAGCTTCGGCCCGCTTTTTCAGGCGACCCTGAAGCTCGCAGGCAATCACCCCGTCATTTTCACGGGAGACTTTAATGCCCAACACCCGGCTTGGGGTTACGCACAGGAGGACATTAAAGGTAGAAAACTGTGGCTCACCGCACAACAGTGTGGGTTGACTCTTCTTACAGATCCACTAGTCCCCACCCGCTGCGGTAACAGTGTTTCCAGGGATACGTCTCCCGATCTGACTTTTGCTAAAAATTCGGGCACTCCAACATGGATAAACACTCAACAAAATTTCGGCAGCGATCACTACATATTGGAAATAGTAACCTCAACTGGCCCCAAACGTCGTAGCGCTCGAGCCCCCACCCTTGTCGATTGGGACACGTTCCGCGCTAAAAGAGCCGCCCGAGAAAATGATACCCCCGAAATACTAGACATAGATATCTGGGCACAGGATCTTTGTCAAGATGCCAAAGCAGTCACCCATACGTTAGACCAGGCTGACCACCTGGAGATTGCGGACAGCCGGCTTCTTCACCTATGGGAGGCAAAGAGTGGACTCGAGAACCGACTCAAACGACAGCGGTGGAACCGCAATCTGCGCAGAAGAATAGCTAGGCTAAACAAGGAGATCGAGGATCACGCAGCTAAACATACTCAACAAAACTGGGATGACATATGCAACCAAATGGATCGCAATATGGGAGTCTCTAAGACTTGGCACTTGCTCCGTCATCTACTTGACCCTACAGGTAGCAGGACCACCCAGAGGCAGAACCTGCAGAAGCTTGTGCATGAGTATGCAGGCCCACCAGAGGACCTTTTCCTTGAACTTAAAGATAGATATATTGGCAATGCTCCTATCCAAGCCTTCCCAGATTATGCTGGTCCGGAAAACACGCAGCTCGACTCCCCCATTACTGTGGATGAGGTTAGGGCAGAGATTGCCAGGCTAAACTGCAAATCCGCCACTGGCCCCGATGCAGTATCCAACAAGATCCTCAGCAACCTGGATGAAGTGTCGCTACAATCACTAACTGAGTATATGCAGAAATGTTGGTCGGAGGGCTCCATCCCACAAATATGGAAAACGGCAGAGATCATTCTCATCCCAAAGCCAGGGAAGGCACTCAGCCTTGAGAACCTCAGGCCGATTTCGCTCACGTCTTGTGTAGGTAAGCTCATGGAGCACGTAGTTCATACCCGCCTCAACCGGTTTATGGAGGAGAACGAGCTGTACCCTCCAACCATGATTGGATTTCGACCAAAACTTTCTACGCAGGATGTAATGCTTCAGCTCAAGCATCAGATTATTGAGGCAAAAACGCGGGACACCAGAATAATTCTTGGACTTGACCTGGAAAAGGCCTTTGACAATGTCAGACATGATGCGATCTTGGAGAACCTTCATGAACTCGGGGTGGGAGCCCGCACCTTCAACTATATCCGCGACTTTCTTTTAGGTAGAAAGGCGCATTTTCAAGTAGGAGGTCTCCACTCGCATGACTTTCCCCTCGCCAACAAGGGCACCCCGCAGGGATCGGTCCTATCACCATTTCTCTTCAACGTTGCAATGTTGAAACTTCCACACCTATTAGCGCAGGTTCCTCAACTCCACCACAGCCTCTATGCTGACGATATCACCTTGTGGACCGCCGAGGGCAATGATGCCGAAATCGAGGAGAGACTACAGCATGCAATAGATATCGTGGGGAACTATGTAGACCCTAGGGGGCTGCGGTGTTCTCCAGCCAAATCTGAATTTCTCATATTCCGCAACATCAGATCCCTTGCGCAAACCCCACCGGCCATCGAACTCAGTATTCGCGGAGTACCCATTCCTCGAGTGCCCAAAATTAAAATCTTGGGCCTAATTCTACAAGAACACGGCTTCAATGGTGACGTAATTCGGAAGCTTCAGGGAACCTCGCAGCAAATTATGCGACTCATTCGCCGCATTAGTAACCGCCACTCGGGCTTGAAGGAAAGCAATACTCTCCGTTTAGTACAAGCCTTTGTGATAAGCCGCATAGCTTACGTATGCCCTTACCTACATCTCAAGTCAGCTGAAAAAGAAAAAGTGGAGGCCATAATCAGAAAATGCGTCAAACAGGCAGTTGGGCTACCCATGCACACAGCGACTGAGAAAGTGTTAGGTCTCGGTCTTCATAACACCCTAAGCGAGATTATTGAAGCGGTAACCGTCTTGCAGTACGAACGACTAGCGGCCACACCAACTGGCAGACACATTCTGTCCACACTAGGCATAACATACGAACGACAAGGCGGACCCACAACTGACCTTCCCAAACATATACGCCAGCTTCTGGTCATTCCTCCACTACCTCGGAACATGCACCCAGATTTCCACGCTGAACGTCGTACAGAGAGAGCCAAATCATTAGGCAAACACTTTCTTAATGATACCTCTGTGGTATATGTAGATGCGGCAGATTCGTCGGCTGACAAGATGGTAGCTATAGTCACCACGGAACGTGGTACACTCATAACTGGGGGCACTATACGCACTCAGCACACACATGTTGGAGAAGAAACAGCCATTGCTCTAGCCATTGTGGGATCCTCGGCAGAAACCATTGTCAGCGACTCAAAATTGGCTATACGTAACTACACGTTTGGAAGAATCTCCCCACAAGCAGCACGGATTCTGCTAAATTATCAGCCCACGAGGCGCATTCGCCTAATCTGGACGCCTGCTCATGCTTCCCTTGCTGGTAATGAGGCGGCTCATACCCTAGCTCGAGAACTGTCCCGCCGAGCTGGGTCGTGCAGCCCACCCGCCCTATACTCTGGCAAGGACAGGTTGTTTTCTTAGAGAGAAATCCTGCAGCACTACAGGCTTGCAAGACTCAGATTCCCCCCAGCAGATAAAACGCTCTCCAAGCAACAGGTCAAAGCCTGGCGTAAACTTCAAACTAACACCTATCCAAATCCCCAATTGTGTAGCTTCTATTCGGAAGGACTCTACTCGAACAAATGCAAAAACTGTGATGCGAAAGCCGATCTAAATCTTATGACCTGGAACTGCCCGCAGTCCCTACCCGCGAGTCACTTCATTACCGACTCTGCTCATTGGGAGGCTCTATTGCTCAGCCCCGACCCGGGGATACAGATCAAGCTCCTCCAGCTGGCTGAAGACGCCGCCGCTGCCCAAGGGATAGCGGCCGCCGTTTAAGCGGGGGGCGACTTCGTGTCGCTCCTCTATATCCGCTGGAAATAAAGTTTCACAACCAACCAACCTGGGGATCTTTAACGTGCACTGACATCGCACAGCACACGGGCGCCTTAGCCTTTTGCCTCCATCGGAAGGCAGCCGCCGCGGTCGTGTTCGAACCCGGGAACTCCGGATCAGTAGAAAGCAATTTTGAGAGATTAATAATAATAATATTTGGTATTGGCGGAAAGGAAATGGTGGAGTATCTGTCCCGTATATCGTTGGACACCTGAACCACGCCGTAAGGGAAGGGATAAAGGAGGGAGTGAAAGGAAAAAGGAAGAAAGATGTGCCGTAGTGGAAGGCTCCGGAACAATTTCGACAACTTGGGGATATTTAACGTGCACTGACATCGCACAGCACACAGATGAAAGATTAATAATAATAATAATTGGTATTGGCGGAAAGGAAATGGTGCAGTATCTGTCTCATATATCATTGAACACCTGTACCGCGCCGTAATATAATAATATAATTGGTTTTTTGGGGAAAGGAAATGGCCCAGTGTCTGTCTCATATATCTTTGGACACCCGAACCGCGCCGTAAGGGAAGGGATAAAGGAGGGGAGTGAAAGAAGAAAGGAAGAATAGGTGCCGTAGTGGAGGGCTTCGGAATAATTTCGACCACCTGGGGATCTTTAACGTGCACTGACATCGCACAGCACACGGGCGCCTTAGCGTTTTTCCTCCATAAAAACGCAGCCGCCGTGGTCGGGTTCGAACCCGGGAACTCCGGATCAGTAGTCGAGCGCCCTAACCACTGAGCCACCGCAGCGGGGCAACCGCGCCGTAATGAAATGATCAAATAAGGGGGCGAATGAAGAAAGGTAAAAAGAGGTACCGTAGTGGAGGGCTCCGGAATAATTTCGACCCCCTGGGGATCTTTAACGTGCACTGACATCGCACATCACACGGGCGCCTTTAGCGCTTTTCCTCCATAAAAACGCAGCCGCCGCGGTGGGGTTCGAACCCTGGAACACCGAGCGCCCTAACCACTGAGCCACCTCGGCGATTAACGCGATTAAAATTCAAAAATATACAGCGACCTTTCTTTACCCCAAAAATTATTGGTATTCCTAAGCGATGAAAGATTTAATTATAATAATTGTCTTTTGGGGGGAAAGGAAATAGCGCAGTATCTGTCGCAAATATCGTTCGACAGCTGGACCGCGACGTAAGGAAAGGGATAAAAGAGGGAGTGAAAGAAGAAAGGAAGAAGAGGTGCCGTAGTGGAGGTCTCCGGTATAATTCCGACCACCTGGGTATCTTTAACGTGCACTGGCATCGCAAAGCACACGGGCGCCTTAGCGTTTTTCCTCCATAGAAGGCAGTCGCCGCGATCGGGTTCGAACCCGGGAACTCGGATCAGTAGTCGAGCGCCCTAACCACTGTGCAACCGCGGCAGGTGCGATGAAAGATGGTGGTGGTAGTGGTTTTATTAAAATATTTGTAAAAAGGAAGGAAAAGATTTTTGCTAGCCCCGGCATCTGCCATCGATTCTGAAGCACCTGAGCTGCATGGGGCAGCAGAAATAAAGGAAAACAGGCAGAATGGAGAAATGAAATGAAAGAGGTGAGGGGACAGGACGAGAGGATAGGGGGAGAAGTAATATGTACAATCTAATTACACAATAAGAAATGTGTCCAGGTTGTGCGCGTGATTAGTTCATTTTAGAGGAATTAAATCACACACGCGCGCAGCACTGTGTTGGTTACAACTGGAGAGGGGCATCCAGTTATTAATCGTTCAAGGTAGAACTCGCGGAGCGTTCGGTCACTGCATGTAACTACCTGACGGAGAACAGACGGGACGTCAAGCCTGTGTCTTCGAGGAATGCACAGAGGCTCACCAAAGTTCGCTCACGAGTGCGCGCACTGCCCTGCGGCCACAATAGCATCTTGATGGAGTCTGGTAGTATGCCCTGCGCCCTATAGGCCGCGAGCATATCGCGACGAGCATCGGCGAACGGGGCACAGTGAAGGAGCAGGCGTTCTAGTGCTTCCACTGCACCGCATCCGTCACACACATCACTCGTCGCGATTGCGTGACGCACCCGTCGTTCCCCAGGCCACACGCAGCCAATGCCAGGCCACACGCAGCCAATGTGCGCGCGGAGGTTCATTGCACGTTGTGACCGTGTAAGTGCGCGCCAGCCGGTGACACTGTCAATGCGCTCACCTTCCGCGATGCGTGGGTCGGGGTGCTGCTTTCGGAAATGGTCGTGGATGGCCGGACGCACGTCCTCCAGCGCAACGGGCAGATCGCTGGCAGGTAGTTGGTGTGCAGCGTTCGCGAGTTCGTCAGCTTCGTTGCCGGCGATGCCGCAGTTACCGGGCACCCACTGTGCACGCACGGCACAACCTCTCTGCGCGAGGCGGTCGGAATTTCCCGCACTAGTGGGGTACCGCGGCCGGTAGATTGCAGGCGGCTGAGGGCGGCGCGGGAGTCGCACAGCAGAGAACCCTTGGGCGGCGGAGGGCCGAGGGTGAGGAGCAGGTCCAGCCCGAGCCAGATCCCCATCAACTCCGCCGTGGTGGAGGAGCCCAGGAAGGCTGCGTGTTGCTGGCTGTGCAGTCGCAGGGCGGGGATGGTGGCCGCCGCAGCAAGAGAGCAGCTGTCGTGGGCCACTGAGCCGTCGGTGTACACGAGGAGATGGTCCTGGAGCTCCTCGTGTATGACGGCTCTGGCCAGCTGCTGCACAGCACAGAGGGGTGTGCTCCACTTTCCCGCAATGCCGACGATCTCTCGCTGTACCTCCGAGACAGCAGGCCAGGGCGCGCAGGAGCCGTAGGGGGGTGGGCCTTGTGTCAATTGTTCATACTCAAGCAGCGCCGCCCCCATTCGTGAGCGCGGGTGCGAGCGCATACGCTGCAGCAGCGAGTCGCCGTCCGGTGCGCGGTGAAGCCGGTCGATGTGATTCAATGCCCTGCGCGTCACATCAACCGGCTTCACCGCGCATTGGTTTTTGGGGTAAAGAAATGGCGCAGTATTTGCCTCACATCTCGGCTGTCACCTGAACATCGTCTAAGGTGAAGAGATAAAGGAGGGTGTGAAAGAAGAAAGGAAGAAAGAGGTTACGTAGTAGAGGGCTCTGGAATAGGTTTATTATTGTACTATTGGTTTTTGGGGAAACGAAATGGCGCAGTATCTTCCTCATATATCGGCGAACGCCTGAACCACGCCGTAAAAGAAGAGATAAAGGGGGCAGTGAAAGAAGAAAGGAAGAAATGGGTGCCGTAGTGGAGGGATTCGGAATAATTTTGACCACCTGGGGATCTGTAATATGTACTAGGCAGTTTTTGTTTCACGTACGTGCAGAGTTCAGGTAAGCAAACGTGAGAAGTGTACGTAGCATACGCGCATGTCGTTTCAAACCCTCTTAGTTCCACGTGCGCGACAAACGCCGCGCGTTTTTCCTAGCGCCATCTACTGACAGATGCAGATACTGATGAAGCCAATCTAAGGTGCACTGACATCGCACAGCACACGGACGCCTTAGCGTTTTCCCTCCATAAAAATTAATGTTGATTACCTCAGCTAATCCAGGATATACAAAGCGAAAGATGTAGGCGTTCACTGTGTTCATTGGCGTTGGCGTTGACAATGTTCCAGACGGCGATGGCTTTGAGGAAAGGAAGGGCGCATAACTGGCTCCCTGGATATGCGGACGCCTCATTCGTGCTTTGATTATGTGGCGGTGGTGAGAGGTGTGGCCTGAATGCATTAGCACTGAATGCGTTGTGGCTTGCATGCGGCACTGCAGCAATAGCTAGGCCGCAGCGTTCATTAGGTTATCAATCTCTCGCGAACAACCACTAAGTGCATGCTACCTCCCAGGGTGGCAGGGAGGGCCTATCCAGTGCGAGGAACGCAATCAAAGCAGGCTTTTGCAGTTGGACACCAACGCCACGTACATGAAAGCGAGATTGAGGTTTCCAGTGACCCACGGAGCCGGTTGTCCGCCTTTCCTTTAGTGAAAATAAACGGCCTTTGCAAATACACATCCGCTCGCTTCGAGCACCCGCCGAAGAATCCCCATCTTTAACGTGCTCAGTGGTTACGCGCGCGGCTACTGATCCGGAGTTCCCGGGTTCAAACCCGACCGCGGCGGCTGCGTTTTTATGAAGGCAAAACGCTAAGGCGCCCGTGTGCTGTCGATGTCAGCGCAGGTTAAAGATCCTCAGGTGGCCGAAATTATTCCAGAGCCCTCCACTACGGCACCTCTTCCTTTCTTCTTTTCACTCCCTCCTTTATCCCTTCCCTTACGGCGCGGTTCACGTGTCCAACGATATATGAGACAGATACTGCGCCGTTTCCTTTCCCTCAAAACCAATTATTATTATTAACTCTGTCGCCGCACACCCGCCCCGCCACATGCAGCTGATATGAGTGCCGGCCCACTCTGGGAATCCCAGAAACGATGCCGCCAACGCCTTTGGCTGAGGTCCTCGCAACTGGGCACCGGCAGACTCCGAGCCAGGGTTTTCGCGGGAGCGCATGTATTCTATTCAGTGAACTGGAGCAGGCCTGCAAAGTCGAGCGTTGGCTCTACACCCCCTCCCCCATCCCTTCTTCAACAATTGTGATCAGACATTTTGGAGGCTGCTCCAAACAGGCCCCTTACCCTCACTTTATATACGCTCCCACTATCACCAAGTCCCCACAAACCACTCCTGTACCCTCCGCCACCACCCCAATGCCATCTTGGCCATATCCTTTTCTTCTGCCTGGCGGATCCTCCCCGCGGTGTCTGGAGCAACTTACCACTTGGGAAGCTTGGGAGACTACTGCGTCCCGCGGACTCCGTCAAGCAAGCCATCGCACCAAGCCGAGCTGCTAGCGTGCCATGAACGGTTGAGAGCAGTGGGGCCGTGCGGGCGCTCAAGGACCTGCGTGCCCTAGAATCCCCTGTTTGAAATAAATTTTTCACCATCACTATGCGAAAACAATTTTGAAAGATAATCATCTTACCCGCAGCGGTGGCTCAGTGGTTAGGCGCTCGGCTACTGATCCGGAGTATCCGGGTTCGAACCGGACCGCGGCGGCAGCGTTTGGATAGAGGCGAAACGTAAAGGTGCCCATGTGCTGTGCGATGTCAGGGCACCTTAAAGATACCGAAAAGGTCTAAATGATTCCGGAGCCTCCACTACGCCACCTAATTATTTCTTTCACTCCAACTTTATCCCTTCCCTTACGGCGCGGTTCAGGTGTCCGCCGATATGTGAGACATACTGCGCCATTTCTGTTCCCCAAAAACCTAATTTTCAATTCCTGTCCCCTCACCTCTTTCATTTCATTTCTCCATTCTGCCTGCTGTCCTTTATTTCCGCTGCCCCAGCTCAGGTGCTTCAGTATCGATGGCAGATGCCGGGGCTAGCAAAAATCTTTTCCTTCCTTTTTACTATTATTTTTAATAAAACCACTACCACCACCAATTTTCAATTTCTCTATCCTTTCTTACTGTCCCCTCAGCTCTACCATTTCACTTGTTCATACTACCTTGCTATCCTTTATTTCCACTGGCGCAGCTCAGGTACCGCTGTTGTAGTGATGGCAGATGCCGGAGTTAACAGAACTCTTTTATCTTTGTTTTTAAATTAAACACTTACTTCTTAATACAGTTTTCAAATTCATAATGCTCTACTTCCATTTATGACGTAGAACTGTAGGGCGAAGAAAATAGCACAAGTCTCGGTTCAAAATAAAAACACTCTGGTAGAAACATTTATGTTCCCGCTTTAGTGGCTCAGTGGATTTGGTGTTTAGGTGACTGATCAAAAGGTCGCGAGTTCCATAGCTTTCGCGGCGCCTGCATTTCAATTGACGAGAAAAGCAGAAGCTTTCGTGAGCTGTTTCGTGCAAAAGCAAGTTATTGAACCCCGCTTGATGTAGTTTTTTTTACCATACTATTTTGTCGACTTTGACAGCCAGTCTATTACTTTACGAAGCTTAAGCGCAAAATTTACAACCTACATGTTCTTTATCAAATGTCTCCCCATTGGTGCGTTTTAATCTCTGGCCATCCAGACCTATTTTAATTATCTCATCATCGAATTAGTCGGCATTTCAGCGTGCGATCACTCTATAAGTGCCTAATAAAGGACAAGCGTTGGTCGAAACGCATGCAACGCGAGTTCGCGTTCAAAACCAAGAGCAACGGTGCTACAGTATACAAGCTAGGGCATGTTGTCCAACTCTACTTGAGGGCATGACTGCCGCGGCGCAAACATGAAAGAAAAGCACAAGCGGGAACTGAAGCTTTGTACGGGGACGCAGACTTCGTCCGCCACAATTTAGAAGGAGTGCGACGCGGACGAAGCAAACAGGCTAGGAACCAGGTGTGCAACTAATTTATCATCCTTGGCGCATGGCTCCGCGCGGCCGGCGCAAGCGGGTGCTGCGAGCCGACGTGGCGAAGCACTAATGGTGGCGAGGGCGCCACTAAGTGGCTCACCTCTTCCCTGCCCACATTGGGAGGAACGAGAAAAGTCATGGCGGTCTGCAGCACGGTAGTACCCAGGAGACATCCTTCATCGCAGCATGGATCGAGTCAGTCGAATGATTTCACCTTGATACTTCTGCGTGTGGGTCGAGAGAGAAACATGCACGATGTAGGCGAGTTTCACTCGATGCATAGCGACGATCTCTTCTCGTCCATCGATGGCCAGCTTCACAGTTTTCTGACGGCGCTGAAAGACGGGATAAGGTCCATGGTAACGAGGGGTCTGTGAAAGCTTGACACTGTACCAACGCAGAAAGAGATGTTTGGACGCGAATAAAACTTTGCGAGTTGCATGTGGTGTGGGGATGAGTGCATGCGCCTATATATCAGGGTATCAGGTTTAGTTGCTCGACGTAAGCTGGCGAAGAGATGCCCTCGGTTCCCGTGCAAACAAAGAACTCGTCTTGGAAACGGAGGTATAGTCCCGTAGACCAGCTCAGCTGCGGTGCAGTAAAGATCTAAAGTGTAGGCTCATCGGGCCAAGAAAAGTGAGAATGCATTAAAAAATGGCGGCTTAGCGGGCTCTGTAAGCGTTCAAGCATGCCGTTCGCGGAGGGATGATATGCGGTAGTGCGAGTACAGCGCACGCCAAGCAGACAAGTCACGGCGTGAAACACAGCGCACTCAAACCGGCGCACTCAATTACAAAAGTGGACACCACGGCGAACGCCGTGACATCAGGCACAGGAAAGGCTTCGATCCACCGTGTGTAGCGGACGATACAACGTGACGAGACTTCACGCGTTGTGAAGTGATGAGCCGAAAGTCGAACACAGGCTCCACTTGTGCGAACCCCACAGCTTGATTCCTATGTCAAAATGGCGGCAGCTAAACGTGCACGCTGATGATGTTCTCCGCAGCCAATGCATGGGCCGAAACATGGGGCTGGGGCGCAGCAGCCGTAGGGTCATTGTCCGGGTTCACCAAACTGTAAGGAAACGGAGACTTATGTCCGTAATCCAAGTTTGTGTAATAATCAAAACCGTCCCAATCGGGCACACCAGGTTTGTCAAAACGCCGGAAGCGGATGTCAGCTCTCTTGCGCCTGTGAGCGGCGGCAGGATGTCACTAGTCTGCTGTTACCTCTGCGGAACGCTCAGCAGTGCTCTTTCTCTTCTGAGAAATAGAACGCGGCCGAAACAAAATTAAGCAACGATTTTAAATGCGCATGAGATGCCACGGCAACTAGGTAATCAAAAAATTAATGTGGATTTTCTCAGCTAATCTAGGATATAAAAAGCGAATGATGCCGGCGTTCACTGTGTTCATTGGCGGTGTTGTTGACAATGTTCTAGACGGCGATGGCTTTGAGGAAAGGAAGGGCGCCTAACTGGCTGCCTGGATATGCGGACGCCTCATTCGTGCTTTTATACATGTGGCGTTGGTGATAGAGAGATGTAGCCTTAATGCATTAGCACTGATTGCGTTGTGGCTGACATGCGGTACAGCAGCAATAGCTAGGCCGCAGCGTTCATTTGGTGATCAATCTCTCGGGATCAACCATTAACTGCATGCCACCTCCCAGGTTGGCAAGGAGGGCGCGCTGCCTATCCAGTGCGTATGCTTTTGCAGTTGTACACCAACGCCACGCACATGAAAACGAGATGGAGGTCTACACTGACCCATGGAGCTGGTTGTGCGCATTTTCTTTCGTGAAAATGAACGGTCTTTGCAAAGTTGTCTACGCCAATGAACTCTATAAACGCTGTCGGCTCACTTGTTTCGTTTGGTTTTTGAGGAAAGGAAATGGCAAACTAACCATCTCACATATTTCGGTGGACACCCGAAACGCACCGTAAAGGGAGGGATAAAGGAGGGAGAAAAAGAGCAAAGACAAATTGAAAATAATAATAATAATAATTGGTTTTGGGGGGGGGGAAGGAAATGGCGCAGTATCTGTCTCATATATCGTTGGACACCTGAACCGCGCCGTAAGGAAAGGGTAAAGGAGGGAGTGAAAGAAGACAGGAAGAGAGAGGTGCCGTAGTGGAGGGCTCCGGAATAATTTCGACCACCTGGGGATCTTTAACGTGCACTGACATCGCACAGCACACGGGCGCCTTAGCGTTTTTCCTCCATAAAAACGCAACCGCCGCGGTCGGGTTCGAACCCGGGAGCTCCGGATCAGTAGTCGAGCGCCCTAACCACTGAGCCACCGCGGCGGGGCTCAAATTGAAAATTGAAAGTTGGTTTTTGAGGAAATGCGCGGGGCTGCGCAGCGGTGGAACATCTGTTGCTCGGTGCTACTAGTGGCGCATGCGCAGTAGTGACTAGGGAGCGCGCGCGCGAGAGAGAGAGAGAGAGAGAGTAAACTTTATTGTTCCAATTGAGAGGTTTGGTTGCGTGCCTGGAGACTGCCGATGTCTTCGAGGCTGAGCGTGGTTGGCGCCCCTAGTCCAAGGCACCACTGTCCCTGGCCATCCGGCATGCGTGGCTCACTAGGTCCCTTTGGACCTTAAGCTGGCTGCTGGTTAGCCGGTCCTCCCACTGCTCCGCGTTTGGGTCTTTATTATTTCAGAACGCTACATTGTGTGTACATTCCCATGTGATATAATATAACGTGGGGGTTCCCCGCACCACGGACATGTATCCCTATACTGCTCTGGATACATCTTATGTAGGACATGAAGGTTGTAGAAGGTCCCTGTTTGGAGTCTTCTCCAGCATGTCGCCTCGTATTGTGTTAGCTGAGGGTGTGGCTGGGGGTATTTGCGCCTTCTGCTTTTAATGAGTTTGAGGATAGCTGCGTACGTGAGCTCCACCGTCATCCCCGGGCCGTCCGAGGCATTTGACGCACCAGCTCGGGTAGTGAGCTCGCGAGCTAGCTTGTCTGCCTTCAGATTGCCTTTGATTCCGGCGTGTCCTGGTACCCAGTAGATCCTATGTTGGATATTTTCATTGGTTCGCTTCGTTTTCAAGAGTATCTTTAGTGCTTTCTTATTGATTCTTCCTGGCATGTAGCGTCTGCACGCTTCCTGGGAGTCAGTTAAGATTGTGAGAGATTTGTTGGTGTGATAGCCCTCGGCTGCCGCTAGGGCTACGGCTATCTCCTCTGCCTCAGCTATCGTTCCATTTCTCGGGGATGCACCGCTGATGAGGTCACCTTCCTTCGTTGTTACAACCGAAACTTTTCTTGATGCTTTGGCTGCGATTCCATGGATACAGTGTGGCGTCAGTGTACACTACTCGATCTTGTGTGGCTATCTTTGTTTCTACATATTTAGCCCTTGCCTGTCTTCTTGCTGCGTGGAGGTTTGGATCCATATTCCTGGGTATGGGACTAACATGGAAGGTTCGACGTATTTCTTCTGGGATGTTTTCCGACCTGTCCTCGATGTCCAAGGCTTCTTTATAGTTCAGCCTTCTTAAGAGGGCCCTTCCTGTTGTCGAGTTCCTTAGCCTTTGTATTTGCGACATGAATTGTGCCTTACTAAGCTCATCAAAAGTGTTGTGCAGCCCCAGTTCTGCCAGCTTGCCGTTTGACGTGTTTATTGGTAATTTCAGAGCTGTTTTGTAGGCTGCCTTGATTAGAAATATTCCCGGCGAGGAGTGCATTGTGACGTCATGTGCCTCCTCGGAGTACCGCCACGGCGAAATCGCATGTTCGCGTTCAGTAAAGCTTTCGCTTTAAAACTGCTTCATTTCCGCCAGTGTGCTTCAATAAATAATAATAATAATAATAATTGGTTTTTGGGGAAAGGAAATGGCGCAGTATGTCACATATCGGCGGACACCTGAACCGCGCCGTCAGAGAAGCAATAAAGGAGGGAATGAAAGAAGAAAGGAATAACGATGTGCCGTAGTGGAGGGATAAGAAATAATTTCCACCACCTGGGGATCTTCAATAAGTAGAAGCTTCAATAAGTTGAAGCAGTATTTAGGAAGTTCTTTTCGGCACCTCAAAGGCAGCAGGTGTATTTAAGTTATTAAAAGCTGTACGCAACTACAGATGGCTTTGCAGGAAGAGACGGCGACCATTGCAGCCACCGATCACCGATGATAAATAAAAGACAGCTACTTTGTTCTCACAACACGGCGTTACAAATTCATCGTGAGGGGAGAAGGAGCGGAGAGGAAATCTGTGGCGTGCACTCACTCGCTGCATAATGCGCGCTCGCTACCGTGCTGAACCACCAAGACGCCGTGACGGATTAACGCCTGAAACATCGCCAAACGCAATTGCCTGCTGTGATCAGACCCTTGTGCAGACGGCGATTTACGTTCTTCATTTCTTTCATGCAGGCACTCCAAGAACCCATAGACGCCGCTTTTAGGCTTTTCATTTTGTGCAGAAAATAAATAAATAGATGCGATAATTCGGGGAACACTTACTGTTTCCTAGTCATCTAGCACTCGAGCTCCAAACGCAAGTGAGGCGGTTATAACGACATAAATGGCCTCTTGTCCAATCGTCCCACTAGATCAAATTCGTTGGCTTTTATAGGTTGTACCGAGACACATTGCGCTATTTGAGCGCAAACAGACAGATAGATGACGATAACATGTAAACAAAGATATCCAGCGCTGTAGTTGCGGGCTGCACTTGTCCATTTTGTGGAGCCGAGAAGCAGCATTGCCACAAGATTTAAGTGCGCCGAAAATTTTGGCTTCCGATATTGAATGATAATAAACTGGCAATCATTCCAGTGCTAAAAGCAGTGGCACATGCAGGTAAGCGTACTGGTGCTACTTGGCGCATGGTAGCAGAGAGATATGTGAAGGGAAAGTATTCGACAGTGGCTTGACGTGTCAGGCTTCCCAGCACATGCAGCAGATATGCGCTTTGGGATAGTTCGATACAAAAGTAACTCCACTCAACGGCACTTCACAGTCGAGCACAAGCAGTTGTAGCACACGTGCATTGGGCTCGCTGTACTGCTGCAGGAACGAAGCTGCGGCCAACTCTCGTTGAGCGCCGATGAATATCTTCCTATAATCTCTACCACTAATATCTGCGGCATGAATAGGAAGCCTGAGCCCCTAACTTTAGCCTCTGCGGCCTCGACGAGCTAGCAGCTTGATCGGCAAACGCGTACCAACGAGGGCGAGTGTCAGTGTTTTTAGAACCGGCCGTAACAGGAATTTTTTTGGCGGCCCTACAGCCAGCGCCCGTGGCGTATACACCAGGTCTTTTACTGTTCGGAGGAAACATGCATCTACATTCGCTGCAGGTTCTTTTTTATGTATTCTCTCTCTCCGCTCCAACATCGTGATATTCCGCTGTTTCTTCGCGTTTCCGGAACAATATGCGCCAGATAATGTCATAAAGGGTGACGCTAGGGCTCACCACACCAAAAATTTTGCTCAGCCATTCCCTGAAATTTTTAACAATCATTCGCTGACCTCTGTGACGCTGCGTTCCTTTTTTGCCTTTGTAATCTTAAAAAAACTCTGGCGCATTAAACTAATGCTAGGGAAAGATTGGCAGAATTTATTCCCGAAATCGTGCATCACGCGCGTAAGGCTGGCATATTTCCACGAAAAATCCTTCGTGCCGAAGTGGTTTTTTGTCTCTAGCTTCTTAGGTATAATTTTATTTTCAATCTGAGGCATATGTTTCTCAAGTTTTCGCGTTTGTTTGACCTAAATTTATCAATAAAGTTTAGGCTCTTTACTGGAACATATTGTCTTGCTTTGTTTTATTATATTCCATGTGCTATCCTTTGTTGCTCTTTTTAAATCTATCGTGAGATTTTTGTTTCTTGTGCAAGATTTATTCTTTTACATAAACTGCTTCTTTTTTCCCTCACTCTTCTCACCTAGAAAGGAGGCTTGAGATTTAAAATTCAATAAAAGAGGTCAAATAAAATATCACAGAGTGTTACTTCTTCTGCATGTCCTCCACAGCCAGCCTGTTATTCTCGTGCTTCAGCAGGGTCTAGTGGGGGTGTCCTGCACAGCCTAATAATAATAATAATTGGTTTTTGGGGAAAGGAAATGACGCAGTATCTGTCTCATATATCGTTGGACACTTGAACCGCGCCGTAAGGGAAGTGACAAGGGAGGGAGTGAAAGAACAGTTAAGTTTCCACAGCTTTTTGCTTTCTTTACTGACCTATTCTTCTCTCGCGCGTCTGAAAGCTAGCGCATACACTCATGGCCAAATAATACATCATTGCGGGTGTAGCAAAAAAACCCAAAAAACTGAGGCCCCGACTTTTTTTTCCTTAGGCAAGCACGCATGAGCATGGGCGATTATTCATTAGGACACCCAAAGATTGGACAGAAAGGAAAATAACGCAAGATAATTACCAAAAAGTAGTGTCGTGGGGACATTCGCCAGAATGAATGAATGAGCTGTTTATTTAGAAAGGGACGCTCAACAGCTGCAGTGCAGGCGCTTTCACTTCAATATTGACATATATGTTGCCATCACACTCGCTCAGAGCTTGGGTATCCAAGATTCGCATTATTTCAGAAGGCATGGGGCTAGCGCGCAGCTGTTTGGTACTGTTCTTGCTTTCTACGATCTTAACTACTGTAACATCGTGTACTTCAGACCCAATGGATGGTAAGTGACTCAACAGTCATGTCACAGTTACTATTACGCTAAGGGTTGGCAATCCCTGCTCTCTAAGGTGTATATGATTTGTAGTTCATCGTGGTTATGTTTCCTGTGGTTTAAAACACCTGTTTCAGTGAGCTTCTGCGTAGAATAAACCAATGTTTACTTGTTCGTCAAGAAGCTGTGCCTTTTATATTGACGGCCGTACACACATATTCCTTTGAGAAGAGCATATGTTATGTGTGCGGATGAGAAGTGTTTATTTATTTATTTACTTATATATTCATTTATTGCAGCCTTCAGGGCCTTACATTCATTACAGAGGAGAGAGGAAAAAAGAATAAAATTAGAAAGAATACAGCAGGAACACAAATTTAAATGACACCTGAGTATACAATACAAGCTACTGCTTTGCGGAACATCTCGTAATTATTAAGGTCGGCATTATCTGCGGGACGGTGATTCCAGTCGCGTGAGGTACGCGGCAAGGTAAATGAGAAAAATAATTGGTATTACAAGTATCAAAACAGACCTTATGAGGATGATCATTACGGTGGGAAACATAGAATGGCTGTGGGATAAGGCGACCACGCAGTATGAGGTAATGGCACAATTTGTGAAACGAAGCGATATGAGACACTTTACAAAATAACAGAATAGCAAAAAGACAAAATAACTCACAGAGTTATTTTGAACCGTCTCAAGAGCAGTAATACGAATGTCATAAGTAGGATCCCAGACTGATGTTGCATATTGCAGTTTGGAGCGAATTACTGTTTTCGACAGCAAAACTTTCAAAGACGAAGGAACGTTGAAAGTATTGCGACGTAAGTGACCTAGCATGCGATTAGCATCATTGATTAAGTGTTCTATGTGAAGATAACCAGCTTAGGTTATCACTGATGTGAACGCGAAGGTATTTATATGATGTTGCAGACTCTAAAGAATTTTTACCAATGTAATACGTAGACGGGGTGGTAGATTTTCTTGAAACACGCATGACTGCATTTGTTAACATTTAGTTGTATTGACCATTTCTTGCACCAGTTAGCTACAGTGTTAAGGTCAGACTGAAGTAGACAGCTGTCATTAGTATAGGTTATTTCTCTAAAAATAACGAAATCATCCTCAAAAGAAGGATGTGAGAGTTAACAAGAGACGGAAGATCATTGGTAAAGATTAAGAACAAAAGAGGCCCAACGACTGAGCCTTGAGGATTGCCTGAATACACTTCAGTAAAACCGGAATTAAAAACAATAGCGGTAAAAACTGCGAGCGATTAAGGAGAAAACACTCAATCCATTTCTGTAGATTAGGATCAATATTAAGGTTATTTAGTTTCAGTAAGTGGAGTTCGTGACATACCTTATCGTAAGCTTTACTAAAATCTAGGAATATACAGTTAGCTAGTGATGACTGGTCAAGGATACGGTGTAATGCATGTGTAAAATATCTTAGTTGAGTTTGGCGTGAGTAAAATTTTCGAAAACTGTGCTGTGCCAATGAGAAGAAAGCGTTTGATTCCAGAAAATTAACAAGATGTGTAAATAATATATGCTCGAACTTTTTCCAACGTGTGCTAGTTAGAGAGGTGGGACGATAGTTGAGAAAGATGTTCTGCTACCCGACTTGTAGACTGGAATCACCTTCCCAATTTTCCACTCTTTCGGTAGTATAGATCGGTCATAAGATTGATGAAAAATTTTTGTTAGCATAATGGAAACATAGGCTGAAGTTGTTTTAAAAACGTAGTATTAATAAGGTGACAACGTGGGGCGGAATAAAGATTGAGGTTATCAAGAAATTTAATGACACCAAAGTTATCAAATAATATTGGCAACATAGTTGCGTAGTGGTGATTATGAGTTGTAGGCATGTGAGCTGCAGATAAGACAGAAAAGTTCTCAGCAAATGAATGTTTATGAATTGAGGAAAAAAGGTCTGAAGGAATAGTGTCACCAGAGGAGTCGGTGAGGACAATATTTTCATCAGTCGTGGGATTAATCACGCGCCAAAATGTTCTAGTTTCTAGTATTTGTTGGGAGCATAGACGTTTGTTTTGTCTATTTTTTGTTTGGTTAACCCTGTAGCTTGAAGATAATGGTCATCCCGTGGTGGAAAAACACCAGGACATATAATGAAACTCCCAAATTTCAACTCATAAGCTTCATCGAAATAATATACAGTCCCCTGCAACCAAATTGTAGTGAACCGCGTAGAACAGTGCTTTGGAGCGTGAAGTTTACAGGGGCATCAGCGTATTAGGCACTCCAATTTCCAACACCCGCTCGTTAGGAAAGAAAGATCCCTAAACGACACAAGTTTTATTTAGACAAGCTTGCAGATCAATACTATAGCATGCTTTGACATATTTTATTCGACCCCAAAATATTAAGTATAAACCGCCTCTCTGAGTCCGATGCTTAAAAATAGCCACAGTTAGTGTCAAATAATGAATGTGGTTCCCGGTGTCCCTCCCACAATCGCTAAGTGTAGTACAGTGTTGCTTTGCCTCTTTGAATTAGATTTACTTATAGTCAACTCTTATTGTGGCGGTTTAATAGCTCCGAAACCTGCATTACGTCAAAGTAGGAATTCATACTAGTTGCTGTGCATTTTTTTTTTCACATTCATGCAGAACCAGTGTTGTCTCTAAACACTCCTTTACGCAAACCACTCGTTGCGCTTCTCCGTCGCACACGACGAGATTAAAGGCGCGGTTATCCTCCGACGTAACGCGCGCGCGGCACGGCGACGTCACGTCGGCAAAACGCGACCATCTATATTCCAGCGGCGCCTGACCGCCGGCGTGTTCGGCGGCTTCCAGCGCGGTCCGACGGCTCCCGGCGCCAAATGCAACAGGCTGCATTTCGCGCGGGCAGCGCCGGCCGCCGCCGGCCAGCCAGACCGGTTCCTCCTTTCGTCGGGGCAAGGCCGGTCTCGAAGATGGGCAGCGCTTTTTTGCGAATCCACGGTAGAGGGAGTTTCGACGTTCTGCGCATGCGCTTCTCCAGATGCAGCGGCTGCGCCTCGTCGGAGCAGTCGCACTGTAGGCGGGCCAAATTTGCGCCTGGCGCGGCGTTGCCGACTTGACGCGGCGCTCGCCCGCGCGCCGAGGACGTCGGATTATATTGGCGCCTTAAACGGCTCATAATATGCAAATAACGATGCGTAATTCATGATATTGACATGCACACGTCGTTTTGAAATGGAATGAACTAAGCTGCCGCTTGTGGTTGTAGATTCAGTGGTTATTGGATTATACGACAATTTGAAATGCACTCATCAGAACTCGTCACAACGGCGCTCGCTTAACGTCAACGTTCAAGTCTCCACTAAAGATGGCGTTGTTTTCGTTTGTACGCAATGCACGTTTTGCCGACCGAAGCTATGTAAGAAGGCCTTCTGGGCTGTTTTCCAAATTCTGATTCGGCTTTCTGGCATCGAGCCGCGAGGCTTCGTGCTAAATAATTATTAGCTGACTAACCTGAAAAATGCCTGTTTGAGGTGAAGCCCTTGAAGTTTGCTACTTAACGCAGGAAATGACATGTAAGAGAAGGTACTTGGAGTGAATGTGGCCTTGGTCAACAAGGAGAAATAAAATCAACGTTGCCGCGAGTGGCTGGCCGCTCAACGAGAGACCTATAGATGCTATCGCCGCAGCCCATCACTCCTCGTGTTAAACTGCTCAACCTCCGCGAATTTTTGTTGTGGTTCATTGTGACTGAATGGCATTCTGCCTGTTCTCTCAGCAATACGGCAAACTCGTTTTCTTGATAGCTTATTCTGTGCCCATTTCGTGTGCTAGAGAAAAGTACTTCTTTGCGGAGCAGGTTGCTCTATTCCATAGCAACGAGACACAGTAGGCAGCACAGCACACGCCTGTTTTTTGTTTTCGCCCCGCTGTATCTCGTTAAAGCGCTGTAGCTAATAAATATCCCCCCCCCCCCCCGAAATGCTACTTTCTCTGCTTCTTATTCCGCTTTTCTGTCGTGCAGCTATCGCTTATCTATACTCATCGTAAGACAGGCAACATTTCTACGGCCAATACTATCGCCAACATGCATTAAGTGGCAAGCTCCGACCAGTTGTCGACCTCCCTGTATAACATAATTTACGCCTCTATTGATCCTTGCGGGACGTTACTGATTACCTTACAAAACATCGTTCGTGCACGCTTTTTATTATGCAATGTTCATCAAGAGCAGAAATGTTTCTTTGTAGTTATTACTCACAGGAAAATTAAAAATTGCAAGCCTTCTAATAAATGCTGCGTAGAAACACTACAAGATGAAGTGAAGCAAAATAATTGCTGTTGATAAAGGCAAGAATGGACCCTTATTACCTAATCCATCTATTGATTCAAGTGTTATCCGAATTTCAGATGAATTTCGGTGAAATTTACAGCTTTTAAAGCCTAAAGTCTGAAAGCACAAGAGTGGCAAGATATTTTTTCATTGTTAAACTAAAATTTACCAATTCTGCCAACACTTCATTGAACCTTTATTTGCGTTAAAAAACTTCGATTTTGCTTGCTACTACAACTACCTGACCGTGCACACCACAAAAGTAAAGTGTAAATTGTGAGCTCTCCTGGGCTGTTATTGCCGTTGTCATGTCAAAAAAAACAAAAAAAACAAACAAACGCAGTCTTCGTTTCTCGCAGCTCTTTTTGTTGCAGCATCGCTTGGACGCTTGACAAGCTATATTGGGAAGAAATGCGTGCCAATAGTGATGACAATGAAGCCATATCCACCTGGTTCCCTCGCCATAAAGGTGATTTTCCGCATTCCGCATCCCAGAATTGTACATGACAGAACGCGTCCTTTCATATTTGAGCATCAAGTCCCTTTTAAACCAGCGTGATATACTGAACCAATATTTTCTATGAGGCTTGAACGTCCCAAAGCGACTCAGGCTATGAGGGGCGCCATAGTGAAGAGCTCCGGAAATTTAAACCACCTGGGGCTCTCTAACGTACACTGACATCGCACAGTATACATGCGCCTCTAGAATTTCGGCTCCATCGAAATACGATCGCCACCGCCGGGATGCAACCCGCGTTCTTCAGGACTGCGGCCAATAACCATAACCACTGAGCCAGCGCGGCGGTTTTCTCAATCATTATGAAAATGACGTTTGTGATCAGCTCATTTAATTAAAAACCTCGCAGTTTATCACTATTCAGTACCAATGCATCGAAAAGTTTCCAATCTGTATATTGCATTCAAACAGAAGTACACTTTTTGTTTATAGAAATGAGTTGTTTCTGACCAGCTATAGCTTCATTCGAATTGAAACTAGCCCCGAATAATTTTAGATACGAACCTTTTTTTTCACTCTACACACCACATTCATGACAAATGGGACATTTTGATAACGTACGTTCCGCGGTTCTTGGGAAAACTACGTAAAGGTTCGTGTGATGAGGGTGTAATTACTCATTATGATCCATACAAGCGCCACCGTACGGCTACAAAGGGAAACCACGCACTAAACAGGAATATGCCAATGCAGGAATTTCAATAGGAGTTGCGCTAATTTAGCTTCCGTGCTCAGAATAAGAATTCACTTAAAAAGGAATATATCCAGAACATTCTATTACAAAAATATTTTTGCGGTTATGAAGAGGTGCTAAAACTACATCGCCTGATTTCATTCCTCCCGGAACTGCAATAAATTTTGCCTTAGTCCCCAGCGGGAGTTTATTCAATGGCCGATATATCCAGACCATCCATACCGAACAATTCTAGACAGAACTTTTGAACAGGAATGAGTTTACGAACGCAATTTTTCCACATATTGTAAGATGTTTCTATGGCAGTCAACATATCGGCACATCACCAGTCGGCTGCAGGCATGCAGTTTCGTGCTGTTAACGCTTTATCTGCAAAGGCGTTCCTCATTGGTTTTCTATGACAATCTTAACTGCATGACGCGGTCGACGTAAAAACTCTAAAAGAAGTTATGGCTAAACATCGCAAAAATTAATCACTGCCTTGAATATTTCGATAACAGTAGGTTACAATTTTTCAATATTCACAGTTTTTGTCCAGGACTGTTTACATTAATGTAAGGTTGTTTCTACATTAATTATGCCTAAGCGTGAAGGGTCCCGGAGTGCGCTCAACTAACCAACTTTTATCCGCATGCTGATTGAAACGGCTGAGCGCGCTTCTCACGATCTTGACAATCTCATTCATGCTGTCTACGCTGGCCTTTCGTGCAACTGCGCCGTTCCAACAGTCCCAAAATATTGGTTCAACATCTTTCCAACCAAATTCTCTGATTTGACTTCTGTTTTTGTTCGCCTGTGAAAGTGTTTACGATAACTGTAACCCGACATATTAGGAGGGCGCCTCATGTTCTTATAGGAAGCCACCTACACTGTAAAAAGTTTAAAAAAAAACGTATTTTCTGGCAGCTGTCCTGCCAGAAAATGTCTCTACTGTTATGTTTTTTTTTGTTTTTCAGGTGGTCGGTTATTTTACACAGTTGCTTTTTTATTATTTACCGACAGACCCGTGAAATTTATGAGAAGTTCCATTTCATGTTTTGAAGTTAGTCTGTGATTTTGAAAATTTTCTTTCTCGCTATTTACTTAAACCATGTAAACTGTCTGTGAAGTTGACTTTTCTGTTCTCAGTTATTCTGTTATTTTACAGTGTTTCGTTTCTGTCATGTAGAGAAAATCTGTGAATATAAAGCGAGTTCAGCTGTCTGATTTTGGCTGCCCTGTTAATTAACACACATTTTTCTTTTTGGTTTGCAGAAAATATATTTGAAATTAATACTAAGCTCTGTTTCCTGGTTGTTGTTCTTTTATTTCAAAGTTTCTTTTTTTCGCACAGAATAAGGTTTCGGTGCAAGAATTTAAAGAAAGCGCACATTAAAGCACAAATACGACCTTTACGTCGTTTACACCAATGAAAGCCTGAGGTTGCATAATTCGCTGGTCGAGGGAAGTTGCCTGTAGCTAATTTAACAATATCTAAATATGAAACGTTTGCACAACACACTGATTTTCATTTGTATAGCATGGCCTGCGAACCAAGAACAATACACTATGGTATGAAAGAACACTTTATGTCAAAACATGAGACAATGACATTTAAGCAATCTTCCAACTCTAAACTCTTTGTGAGCACAGCGTTTAATAATGCAATAATAAAACAGTATTTTATAAAAGAAATGCTTAGTCCTTGACAGAGAAACACAAGCTAAAAATCTAAAAGTTGTAGTGTTTGAGTGCTGTTATGAGTGCAGCAGCTCTCGGTGCCAGGCAATGTTGCTTCCTACCTGTCTTCTCAATATTCTTTCCTCTTTCAGGGTAAATAGCTGAAATAGCCCTGAAACAAAGAGCCACGAGCTATTACTAACGACCAGGCACAAAAACTAAAAAATAACATTTATAGTTGAAAGACAAAAATATATATGTTGTACACCTACACAACTACTCCGACAAGGGCAAAACAAAGACATCTTAAAAAAATCAGGCATCATGAATGATCCGCTACATTCGGAGGGTAAAAGCTAAGCAAACAAAAAAACACTAATATTACCTGTTTCCACCCAGGAATAAAACTCTAGCTTTGTGAGGTGCAACTTTCCTGCTGAAGCCTTCTTGGCATGCTCCTCATAACCATAAAGCAGCAAGATTCGTTCTATAGAAAACCGCACATCAGCATGAGTCGCAGGTACTGCTAGGCGGAAAGCGCATATGGTGCTTCTACATTCTCATTGTTTACGAGGCGTATGTGTTGGCGGAGTTTCCGGTCATACAGGTACCATCTGTGACAGAAGTCTCTAGGACGCTAGTAAAGCCATTTAAGCGCCATGTTTCTGAGTGCACGATCACATCATTTAACTACCACATATTAAGGATTTGAGATGGACTTTCATTTTCAAAAGGCAGATTTAGATCCAGTGGGTAATAATAAAGCTGTGCACTTAGTTCGTAGCTCATGCGTCCTAGGAACTCGTAGCCCCGACAGTACATGCGGCCATATGAATGAGGAGGATTGAATGGATGGCACAAGGTGAAACGTGCTTTATCAGAACGTTAGGCGTCTGCTGGCTTACCTCTTCCCACGACAGTTTGCCAAGGCAGAACGCACTCGTCTCCAATCAAAAAACAAAGCCTGAATGCCGTACCGCGATATCATATCCTTAAGAGTGTGTTTGAAATGCGGCGGACAAAGAGCGGCAAAGATACATTTTTCCTTCCAATTGATATTTTATATACAGGTTGATTTTTATCACTTTTTTCAGATTTTTATTTTAAATACTTAGTTACGTCAGTGTGGTCTTCTGAGCTGGAGGGTTCAGCAAGGCAGAAAATATGTACTTCAAATGTGTCAGTAGTTAAATGATTAACATTGATAGACTTTTCTATTTTTGATCTCAGAGGCAAAGTTATAATGCAAAATTGATGACCGTCAAGTTCGAATGTCAGCTGTTTCCAAATATTCTTAATCGGCAGTATCGTTCGAGATATCGACCGTCAAAAATACGCACCTGGAAGTGCGCTGATTCGGCTTTCCAGCATTGCATATATATAAAAAATTGTTTCTCGCATTTATAATTCATGCTTCATATACAGGCGCAGTTAGTGGATTGATGACGTGTTAACTAGATTTCGGCAGCAATGCGATGCACAGCGACGGCATTTTATAGTTAGGTAATGTGGGCAAGCCAATTGAACACGGTTTCCTTGGATACTTCGAACTACATTTCCGAGTAAAAAAAATTTAAAACAAAGCTAACTTTATATGTTGATGGATAATTTTTTGGAATATAACCTTTTCCTCTAAAGCAGAAATAATAAAGGTTATTAGCTAATGTAAGCTGATTATACGTCGAATGAATGATCCACATGAGGTAAACCCCCGTCTAAAGTATACGACCCAAGTGGTTTGTAAGGTCTGGTGTATGCCTCGTCATAGATGATCAGCAACCGTAACCTCTCGAAAGAGGAATGGCTTCGCGTCCTCAATCCTCCCAAGCTTTGGACTGTGGCTATGAAGGGTTGCCTCCCAGCGCTCATGAGTCATGAGCGCTGGGAGGCAACCCTTCATAGCCACAGTCCACTTGACCAGAAATTGCTGGTTGAGAGGGGCCGGATTATGATGACGACCAATGGGTTCTCGTACTGAACCCACCCAGTTTTTGTGCTCTGAATAAATGTTTTTCCTCCTCCTCCTCCTCCTCCCAAGCTTTGGACTGGTAGATGTGCTTCGGAGCCCCACTAAACAGCTTTGAATCAAACCCCTTGGGCTTTATATTTTTTGACGGGGGCTGTACATAATGTCCACTCTGCTGTAGAATCCAGCCCAAGAGACAGCACCGGCGTACGTCTCACAGTTTTTAATATACAAGTCTGTAAAGGTTAAAAAAATCACCTTGCGCTTGCGTTGTGCCCATGCGCACAACCGTCCCCGCAAGCTCCTTGCGTACGACAAGCCTTTGCGGACGCACAGCAAAAACTGTCTAATAAGTTCCAACCAGACAAGCGACTGCGCTATCACACCTAGCTTTGCTTACTTTGCTCAGAGGCCTCATGGCTTGCTGCTTCATCTGCGACGACAAAACAACTAAGGAAGGTTATGAACTGCACAAAAGGACCACGACGGAAAGCAATGAAACGTATACACGACAGCACGGCCAGATAAACAGTTGGCAGTCTGCTCCCGTGGTGTATTGTTCGTTTCCTTGTCCTCGCCCTTTTGCGCAGTTTCTGACCTTCCTCGAAAATGAACCAACTAGCCGCACGAACGTCGTACTAAAAGTGAAATAACCAATGCGGCGCAAAGCGGATGACGGTGAGGTTGACGAGACGCACGCATTGCTTGCTCAGTCATGCTTTTAACCCTCGTGGACGCATAATATTTGCTCGCTTCGTACAATCCAATAGCTATTTTTTTTTTTGCAGGAATTGCCCGCTCCCGCAATGGGGTAACGACAGTAGCCAACTTCAGCTTTAAATGACTACAATAGGCGTGCTAAAGTAGATATACAAAACTGAAGTGCACCTTTAATTTATGGATGGAGTAATTTACCTTACCAATTCGCTAGTCGCCACCAGAGTAAAACTCAGCCTTAGAAATACCGTTGGGCAAGTTATTTTATTATTATATTTAAGCCAGGAGAAATGCACCAGGTCCATGCAGTAAAATGTACTTGTATTCCAGCAGGCTGTGATCCCGGTCAGTTCTAGTAGAGGCCCGGTGCAACATGAATGTCTCACAGCGACGTACGTATCAAATGGAATTGACGAGGTCATCCGGTGCACACGTATGTCGCGCCCGCTATACGCTTCATAATTGAACTAACGAACACTGAACGCTGAATTTGAGTGTTAAATCGGGCTAGTTAATTCAGCCTTGAGTGAAAGAAAAACAAACTGTTTAATGATGCTTGCACCGTTCTCAGTGGATTCCCATTAGATAGTTACGGCGGACATCGCTGTAAACACATGGCTAAAGTCCCGGCCAAATTATGCCCTCCATGCTGCTTGCTACGCGCTCTTGACTGAATAGGCTACTCAGTTAGGTTACACGTTCTGTTCACTGCTTATGAGATGCTGCAGAGATGGCCACCTACCAACTTGGCACACGTATACGTCTTCACGCCTGGTTGAGCGTGGCAAGCACCGCTAACTCGCACCACGTTGCATGCAAGCGTCGGCGACAGGCGACGCGACGGACTACGTCAGCAGAGATGCGCACTAGCTCGAGCCTAAACTAAACCCTTAGTGAGCAGTCTAGTAACTTAAGCATATCAATTTAAGCATGCTGTAAAGCATCTACGCCGCTTGCAATCCTGCGCCAGCCTCCGAAGGGAACGGACATGTATACGGGTGCCCGACGGCCCGTGCACAACATAACATGCGTCTCACCGTATAGAAACAGTCCGTAATAAGTGATCTAGTCCAGTATGGTAGTTCTCATTAGCCGGCAAAGCACAGCGACACAGGATATTGAGCATTAAAAGTCTTAAGATCATATTCCACAGCCGTAGTCAAAGACTGTGTCTAATCTATTTGACGCTTAAGCCGATGCAGCGGCGGCGAATAGGTCGCCGAGCCTACTGAGGCGAAGACATGCTCCACCGCAATACACAGGGCAGCGCAGCCCCGCAGCAACCGAAAAGCGGGAAACTGGAATGATCCGCTTCCGAGTCGACGTCGCTTGTCGACTGGTAGACAAGCGCCCAGACCGCAGCTTTATCTTTTCGCGAATGTTCGCGTACATAGAGTTTGGACATGCGTGAGTTCGAAGATAGCGCGAGCCGAACGGCCTCCGCTCAGCCGTAGTCCGACGTAAGCAAGATGGGGCGCCGCTGCATTTGGAAGGACAAGCTGATTCAGGGGCCGGAATCTCGCGAGACTGGTTTCGGCTCGCGCGACTGTCCGGTGTGCCGACAGCATGACGACAGCCGGCGCGCCGGCCAATCGCGCGAGCCGAAGCTCAAGCGGGAACCCGGCCCCTGGCAGATCTCAAGTTCAATAAACACACCACGTTAAAGCACATTGGAAACATTTCAGATAGCCTTTAGGGAGAATTGTGGACGCGAGGAAAATTAAGGGCTTCGTGGTTGAGGTAGCGAGGCCGCGGCACGATTTAGAAGCTAGCACGATGGAACTAAACACACGACGCTTGCCGTTACGGCGGCGTCCGCGGCGCCAAGGGAATCGCGCGTCAGCTCTAGTCCGGTTCTTTTTAATGGCGTGTCAGAGGTGCACCTTCACCGTGAATAGTGTAAGGAGCATAGACAGCTTGAAACCACAAGGCGGAGGATGAAAGTTACACGTGGCTCGGGCTTTCCTGCCATTTTGTGATATGCGAGCTTTGCGTTCATGCCTTAGCATTTCGCTACAGTAATCCACCTCCATCGCGTTTAACATCTAAAATGCAGTTTAGAGACCACCTCAGGTGACTCAAAAGCAAAACATGCTGTCTGTATCAAGCGGCAGAGAACGTTTTTTCACTCAGCTGTGCAAATAAAGTGAACCAATCGACGCATCAAGAAATCCACCGCTCTTCATTCGGCAGCCATCTTGCGAAGTGCAGCTCCGCATCAAAAGCAGCACCACAGAGCCCTAGATGTGCGGAAAATTTAGCGGTACCACTTTAGTTTACTACACTCCAGGCTTTAAAAAAATAAAGGGCAGTTTTTAAGGTTTTCATGTGCATTATTCATTGCTTATTTCTTACTAGAAAGGCACGTGACTAGACCACGGCGGTCACAGAACAAAAAATGACTGTTTTTTGCTTGATCAAGTTTCTGTTATTTCCAGTAACAGATTTTTTCTGTGCGGCAACAATAAATTTCCGCAAAAACACCTGTAATTTCGCGCAATTTTTTACAGTATAGTCAGCGTTGTCTCTGTATCGACGCGGTTTGAAAAACCTGCCATTTTGCCTGTTTACACGTGTCCAGTGACAACTTGAGTTCTGTCTTGTCTTGACCTTAACTGCACAGGTGGTCTCTGACACTATCAAATAGTAGGAGGAGCAGCTTGTTCGACAATTCTTCACTGCTTTTTAATCTGGCGATGTGAAATGAGGTGATTTTATCGTCCAGAGATTGTAATGACAGCGACGTAGCCGCGTACTTCTGTGAATCGCAGTACATGACGCCAAGAGACCAGTTTTGGCAATTCCTATACCAATTACTCAACGCATATTGCTTGCGAACTTGGCCGCAACGTCACTGCTCGGAATGCATAAACAGCGCGGTTTGCTTAAAATGCAGGAAAGCCTGTGTGCAGTTCGCTGGGAATTGTGCTCCGTTCGGAAGCATATTTAGAAAAGTGGTGCCGCAGAGTAGTGCCGCTTTCGAATGGTCTTGCGGCAAAAACTACGGAAACCGGCATTCCTCCCAACAGGACCCGGCGTCTTCCTGCCGGCAGGCGGTAGGCTCCAC
The DNA here is from genome assembly GCA_030143305.2 of Amblyomma americanum. NCBI lineage: Eukaryota > Metazoa > Arthropoda > Arachnida > Ixodida > Ixodidae > Amblyomma > Amblyomma americanum. Next base: position 4,416 of record JARKHS020021601.1, on the reverse strand, counting down.
CTGCCATCCTGGCATGCTCGCCTCCTTCCAAGCCCCGCGCCAGCCATGAAGCCGCTCTCGTTTGCACGTACCCCGTTGTTTCCCCGTACTGTTCCAGCTCCGTAGAGCCGTTTGCGCAGGTGTCCATCCTTGGAAATGTTTCACCGCCACTCTGCTTTGAACGCTGCCTTCAGTCTCTGTTTCAAGAGCCCATTTCTCTCGCCACGCTGCTACCCAACGGCGACCACGAGGAGCACCTCGCCCTCGGCTTCCTTCCTGCGGCTGTGTGTGCCCGCTACGCTACAACCCGCACTGCTCGTTCTGCCGTGCTAGTTGACCCTGCGCAGGACCATTGGGTGTGTACGCCCCTTCCGCTTCACCTGCGCATCTGGGCGCTCGTTTCATTACTGGATTCCCGCAAACAGCTTCCCGCAACGTTTGTGCAGCGGCTCCGCGCGTTGCTTCCGTGCTGCGCCGTGGAAGAAAGTCGGTGCTTGTGGTGGTTGGTGCACTGAGATGTAGCTACAGTGATGGCCTTTGTCTCTGGGGTTGGAAATGACTGCTTTGGGGCAGGGAGCGGCCGTGTGGTCGGTGTGGGACTATGCCGTAATGGATAATACGTATGCCGTGGTTTGTCGTCGCCTGGTCGTTCTAGCCGTAGCGGGCAGCGGCTACATCCAGTGCGGACATACTTTCCTGGATATTTCCTCCTTATGCCTCAGGTGAGATCTCCACTATGGGTTCAGTCTTTCTCCGTCTCTCTCAGCGTGAGAAACGTGTTACACTGCTATATTGATGAAATGTATGCTGCAACTCCCCAATGCGTCATGTAGACTGTAATGAAACTTTTGCGAAATATCCCTCCGTCGATGCTCAACGTTTCCCAGACTCCAGCAAGTTTCAGCGATGGCTCCAACGATAGCAGAGCAGCTAAAAGTATACGTTCTTAGGTAAGTAGAAAAATCCCTCTGATGACCTGAATGGTAGTGCGATTACTTCCCAGAGGATTCCTTCAAAACACTCAACACCCGTACCAATTAGCAAAAGGAATTCTCACTGAGCCCATAAAAAACCTATCGGGGAGGGCAAGAATTATTAATGCCGTTTTGAATGAATAAAGCGACTACTTAAAAGGGAATGCGTTAGAGGATAAGCGATTATGTATTCATCTGGGCATCTTTTCTCTAGGTTTTTGTATAGCGTGTATACAGCTTCCACAGAAACTTCTCGGTTAAAGGAAAATTCGCGCTGCTACGGGGTACGAACACGAGACCACCGCTTCACTGGAACAGTGGCTCTAACGAAGCCAACCGGGACGGCTACTATATGTAGGGGTAGAGGAATTGATCAATAACGCGAAGTGGGAACAGCATCGTTTAAACCTTTAGGATTATCGTCTAAGCTGGATTAAGATTGTAATAAAGGAGTAGCTACTCATTGGCATCCACCGAAGCACAGCCGAACGGCTACAAAGGGAAGCTATACAGCTTACACAAAGAAAAATTCATCCTCGTCCAGGGTTGGAACCCGAGATCACCGTGTCACTGAAGCAGTCGCTCTACCAGCTGAGCTAACCGGTGCGGCTAGCATATGGTATGGTGCTCTCAGCCGTTGGAACCGGGAAGAACAGCTCCACCGGAGGAGCCGCCGTAATGCTTACATATTTAGCCGTATGGCTGCGTTTCGGTGGCTCTAAAGAGCAATTATTACGTTGTTACAAACCTACTGCACCTTGTGGGATTCCTCTTAATTGTTTTGCCAAAAGCGTTGTGTATTTGGGTACTGTGCATCAAACAAAAACATGTGAAATATTGCAACCGTCCCCACGGCAGAACTTCGCAGCCAGGTTCTTAAAGACAGCGCTTTTAACGCGTTAGTCTATAGGTCACACACACATTACAAAGATGGCTTAAGAAACATGGAGGTAAGGCTACTTGGTCTGTGAACTTACATGCAGACATGGGTATACCCTCACGAGGGCGAGCCCTCATGAGGGCGTTATGACTCTGACCTAATGAGGGCTGCACTAGGCGAGGTGAGAGAGAATCCGAGCCAGAAAAATATGCAAGGGCGAGGTAGAGGGACCGAAAAATGCACGCGTTGAGAGCGAGGGTGCCTCGGAAGGCTTGTCGCCTGCCCTCGCCTTTCTTTAAGTTCCCCACCCGGGGCGCAGCCTATTCCTGATCTCATGTTGAAGCAGCGATAACGATTACAGTAAAGCAACTAAGCAGGAACGTTAGTCTAAAGGTGGATACGCAATCCATGCGGCCCAGTCACACCGAGCTGCGTACAAACTAAAACACGGAATGGCCAAAGCGACTGAAAACACCACTGGACTTAAAGAAAGACAATAACAGCTTGAAGAAGCCACAAAGAAAACCTCTTTGTTTCCAAACATGCGACACCCTTTGTCTCGACAGGAAACCAGCTGAAACAAAGGAGCTACGCAAGTTTCGGCGAATGTACTGATGATCATGTATTACCGAGAAATAGGTTCTTAACCAAAGACGGGAAGTGTAGTTCTTCCCTGGGTTCTAACGAACACAGCCGATACTAATGAGGAGTGGTGGCTGCGGAAAAAACTGCAGTTTTACGCTAGGAACAACGGCCGGCTATAATCCGTAGTAGGGCACAAGAAGCGAAGAGGACAAGGCAAGATACGGGTGAGAGAAACAATAGCCGGCGAGGAAGCTTTCTAACTGAAGGCGGGCAGAGGCAATTACGTAATTGGTCGCTTCTGCGGCCTGGGGTTCTCTCTGCGTCTCACCTTGCGTGCACGGATATTGAACATAATACTTTAAAGCTCCCTCAAGCGCAAGTACTCCTCTTTCGTATAGGTCATGCTTACATGCCCATATATGCTAAATTGATCACTCTCTACTTCATATTCATAGGTCACTGGGAGTCATAGCGCCACTACTCGCGCAGTGGTGCAGCGCCTAAGCGATGTGCGATAGCCCCTGCTGGTGGCTGTTTCAAACCCAGCCGCCCTCGGGACTTGTGAACTCCTGGCTGCTCTTCCTGAGGTTGCGCAGTGCCACTGTAGGCAGATGGCAACTGCACTAAATTTGTTTAAATTAATGTCATTGCCAACTCCCACAAGAGCAGGTTGTTCTCACACCGGTTGGTTGCCACCGCCTTTTCACAACGCGCCGACACCGGGCTCTGCACTCAGCGGGGCGTTTAACGCTTGCTTTTGGGCCCCTTACATCGCTCTATTACATTAAAAAGAATGGAGGAGTGTCTACGGAAGCGGTAAGCATCATTCGATCCCGTGTGGAAGGCTGCCTGGCCCTCCGAGCACTGAGGCCTCCTTTGGTCTGCGCGCCTACCGCTCTCACCCTAATTCGACTCGCAGCCAGTGGGTCTTTGGATCGACCAGGCCGCATCTTGACGTCGTGCTGCGGTTACTTCTGCGCCCCCTCCTATCCACCATTCCTTGACAGCTGTGCAAGGCAGGGCAATAAACCTGCATATTTTTGTATTCTATTTCAAATTACGGCGTCGAAGAAATGTTTTTCCTTTCCCGTTCCCACCGCCTTTCGTGCGAAGTTCTTTCAGTCGTAGATGTTCTCGCATTTATAAGGCTGTACTCTCACGCGGTCCTCTCCCATTCCATCTTCCCAGAACCGTTTATTTTTTGGAATTGTTTCCACGTCACCACCCGTCTGCCCTGCCCGTTCACCGTAGGTTTGCAGTGAAGCTAGATTGAATTTTGTTGTCATATTTCAGTCCTCTGAACGGGTGCGTTAGACAATAGCTTATATGGGTCACCGCGTTGTGTTGGTCCACTGCAGTGAATGATTTCTGAGGTATTTTCTGAGATTTGGTTTCGGTTTCATAAACCCAATGATAGCTGTGCCGTGTAGGTGGCAATATAACTCCTGATAACTGACTTTTGTCATTCGAGCTGGTGAAGCAGGCTGACTTAAGCTCTGTGGGGAATTAAAACGTCGACTTAGGGATTCTGGTGCAGTTTGTTTCGCGGTTCGCGTGAAATAAGCACTTCTTACGCGTCAGTAAAATTGTTCGGTTGATAAAACCGAAATTTATGCAGCATGAAAAGGAAAGTCAATTTTAATTTATTGAGAGGACGTAACCGAATATCTCGTTGGACCACCTATTATAATGCATTTGCAGCACTATTGGGAACAAAGATGCTACTGTGGTGCCGAACATCTTCGTATTCGATGTTCGCCATTGTGCCTTGCTTAGATGACGTTTTTTCGTGGCGCACCTTTGACCAGAAGTGTGTAGAGCTAATAGTTTGCGGTTTTGTCTAGCACTTTTGTTCTGTTCCTTTTCACTTTTTTGTTGCTGTTCTTAGTTATCATCTCCTTTACAATAGTCTCCCTTGTCGCCCTCCCCGTTGCCGAATCCCCTCACTACGAAGTAGAAGTTTGCTGAACGTCAGCACTCCTCTGTACGCGTGTTCTC